>CAJPIZ010000692.1:0-21685 GCA_905368565.1 Medioppia subpectinata
CGACAAATGCACCCATATTTCAGACCGACTTAACAAAACTGGTGTTTGCTGACCAATTCATCCAGCTCAAATCACTGCTCAGTTCGCACCAGGTGTACGGCATTGGTGAGAACAAGGCCAAATTCTTAAAAAGCACCCAGTGGCAAATACACACACTATGGAACCATGATAAGCCAGTCGCTGATAACTTCCCGGAGTACGGTTCCCATCCGTTTTATCTGAACGTCGAGGACAACAGCACCGGTCTATCGCACGGTGTGTTTCTGCACAACTCCAACGCTATGGACCTACTGTTACAGCCGGAGCCGGCCATCACTTGGCGCCCAATTGGAGGCATTTTAGACATATTTATATTTCTGGGTCCACACCCGGCAGATGTTGCCCGAGATTACGTCAGTCTCGTAGGTAAGCCTGAAATGCCTCCCTTTTGGGGTCTGGGCTATCATCAGTGCCGGTGCTGTACTGAACCCAACACTCTGGCCAACCAAAAGGTGATTACTGAGCGCACTATAGCCGCCGGCATACCCTTTGACACCCAATGGAATGCCAAGGAGTATATGGAGACTACGTTTAATGATTTTACGGTAGACCAGAACCGGTACAAAGGGTTTGGCGATTGGGTCAGACATTTGCACGATATTGGTATGCATTACGTGCCCATTATTGACCCGGGCATAGACCCAGCTCAAAAATCTGGTAAGAATTCAATTTATTTATAACTATGTAAGCAATTTTACTTCTATTACCATCTAAACGCCTAAAATAAATTAACTAATTATATTAATTTTTAATTAAATATGTATATTAAGGTACATACGCGCCATTCGACGATGGAGTGAGCATGGACGTATTCATTAAAAATCACACCGATGGTTTATTTATTGGCCATACGTGGCAAAAGTCGGGCAAAACAGTTTGGCCCGACTTTTCGCACCCAAAATCAGCCGAATACTGGACCAAACAGTACCGGGAGTTTCACAAACAGGTGCCCATCGATGGCTCCTGGAATGATATGAACGAGATCTCAAACTTTTTGGGCGGATCTATAACCGGGTGCCCTAAGGGTAACCCACTTGAGGCGCCTCCCTATGTGCCAAAACAACTGAGTAAACTGCAAGACATGACACTATGCATGACTGCTAAACATCACGCCGGCGTTGACTATAATGTGCACAATTTGTACGGCTTTTATATGGCTATGGCTACCGATGTGTGAGTATTGTGTTGTTTAAATACACCATAACTATCATAATTGTTTTTTTTAAATAATGTTACATAAATATTTTTATATTAATTCGGTTTTATTCATATATATAGTGCGTTGAAAGAGGTGCGACAAAAGCGGCCGTTTGTCATATCCCGGGCCACATCGCCCGGTCAGGGCAAGTACTCCGGGCACTGGGATGGAGACACCGATACTGACTATTCAAACATGCAATGGACTATTGCTTGTGAGTGCAAATATTATTTAGCATAAACATTAGATTTTTATTTTTTAAAAATTGTTATCAATATATTTAATTAACTATTTTATATAACTTTATAGCGATTATGAATATGAATATGTTTGGCATACCGTTAGTTGGGGGCGATATATGTGGTTTTCTGGGCAAAGCAGAAAACAACACATTTCATCAGGAGTTGTGCGCTAGGTGGTTTGAAATTGGTGCATTCTATCCGTTTGCTAGGTTAGTATTAATAAATACTAAATTAACCAATATATTTATTTTTTACAAAGTTATTTAATAATATTACACACATTCACAGAAATCATAACATGAAGAAAATGGACCAGGATCCAGTGGCTCTAGGTCCAATGGTCACTCGCGCGGCAAAACAAGCGTTGGAAACCCGATACGCCCTGCTACCTTATTTATACACACTGTTTTACCAAGCCAAAATGTACGCAGAAACCGTAGCTAGGCCACTTTTCTTTGAATTTCCAGCCGATAAACACACGTACGAACCGGCAGTGGCCGAGAGTCAGTTCATGTGGGGCCAGGCATTCATGATAGCGCCTGTAGTCGAACCCAATGTGACCAAAATCAAGCCCTACTTACCGGCGGGTATTTGGTATCCGTTTCATTACCCCACGTTTGATAAGCCTATTGTGAGTAGCGGTCAGTTCATGGAGTTTGACGCCCCGGTAGACAAAGTGAATACATTCTTAAGGGCCGGACATATAGTGCCGATACTACCCGTCCAGCAGACAACCACTGCTATGCAAAAGGAAAAGTTTATCATCCTGGCTTTTCTTGATAAAGCAACTGCACATGGTCAGTTATATTGGGATGATGGTGATTCCATAAACACAGTTGAGCATGGACAGTATACACTAGTTACTTTTGATGTCACTAATGTAAGTATTGTATTAATTACAATGAAATAATTTATTAATTATGTAATTTATATTTAGAATACCTTGGTTACAAAACCAGAGCACAATGGCTATAAGGATGTTGTAGTGGGCGAGATAGATGTGTTTGGTGTGAGTGCTAAGCCAACAACGGTGTTGGTCAATGGGGTTGCTGCTAAAAAGTTTTCATACAACCCAATTGGGCAACAATTGGCTGTAAGCGAGTTGGCTCTCAATGTTGGCGCCGCTAAACATACAATTGAATGGAGCATACAATGAAACATCTAGCTTAAATATACTTTTTGTATTTAATTATGTTTATAAACAGTATTAATATACTTTATTATCCTTTAATAAATTTTAAAAATTTTATTTTTGATAAATAAATTATAGTTTAAAGTAACATGTAATTTAATTTATTTAATTTAGAGAGAGAGAGAGAGAGAGAGAGAGCTCCTATTAATTTGTTTCTATTAATTTAAGAATAATATATTACAACAGGTTAAGGGTTGCAATCGTGGTCAATCTTTATAATAAATCATTATTAATGATTTTATAATTATATTAATTTACCTGTACTATCAAAGTCAATAATTGCACACACATGCTATTGATATTTCCTAAGAATAATGGTATAATAAAATCAATAATTCAAATAATGCTTATATAAATACTATTTATAAGTAAATTAATATTCACGCAATACGACCATCATAACATAAAAATAATTCTAATTATAAGAATAATAAAAATAATTCATATTATGATTTGCAACGAGTACAAAATCAATAAAATAGGTACAGCTCAACTTTACGAACAATAATTAATGTTCAATAGTGCATTATCAAAATATTGTTTATTAATTAATTAATTAAATATTGAATCATGCAACTTGGTAATTAATTTAGCCAAAATAAAGTTGACGTAATTAATCTAATAATTCAGTTAATTAATAATTAAAATGACTAAAATTAAACAAAATGCCCACATATTAGAAACAAGATCCCGGAATCGCGGGAATAACGGGAATAACGCTATGCGTAATGAGTGTCAAAAGTTGGAGACATTCGCGCGAAACACGTTTAACACGATATCCAACGATACGTACGAACGCGTGTCCGCCTGTGCGGTCACTAATGCTAACAAATGGAGATTATATGCAGTTATTATGAGTAGAATATTAGTCCTGTTATTCTCCATAAGAATATTGTTATTTCTATTTAAAATAAATAATCAAATTTTATGGATCATATTTTACCCTGCGCACGTAAAAAATAAGAATATTTTCTTCACCATGCTCACCAGCGTGTCATTTTCCATGGTCTGTATTGGCTCGTTAATCACTTACCAAGAATACAATCGCAGAATGTCATTATTAAATTTTATGAGCGATATTAAGTATAATCTTATTAATTATCCATTGCGATTATATAAGGTTAGAATGTTGGCGATATATATGAGCTTGCTCAATTTCTTTATTAATAATGTTACATTTTTAATTCTTGTTTTATGTACAACTTTAATAGCAAATTACCATCATGTAATTATATTTTTATCCAAAATGACATTTGTAACATTTATCTTATTGTGTTTATACTGTTTGCACAATGCATTGGTATGTATCACAATGTTTTCAATTACATGTTTGGGGTTTAGCCTATGGTTTATGACATGTTATTACGTAAAGCATAAATTCCTGGAAATATCCCATAGAATAGCATTGAGTGTGAAATATAATAACAAACGGCTATTAATGTCGGCTATCGTTGAACACAATTACTGGGAATTGCAGACAAAATGTCTCAACCAAACCATGAAATACATAATATTTATCATATATTTTCTCACAACGTTTGGCAACCAAGCGGCAATCTATATGCTGACCAACATTAACATGGATGTTTCCATCAGGATCATGATGTTTACAATTGCGATGTTTGGTTTTACATTACCCTCGTTGGGATGTGTGTTATGCACATGGATTTCCAGCGCTGCTCATCGGCCGCATAATGTGTTGCTGTCATACCTGACCACTACTGGTGGCCGACAACCGGTGCTCTCACTGCGCGATCGGTTCAAAGTGTTTGCATTCATTGAGAGGCTATCGATGGGAGGGTGTTAACCGATGATAACGCCGCTAAACAAAGGGTACTGAAGTAAATTAAAAATATCTATATACATAAAAACACCGTGATAAATATACAATTAAACATGGTCCAAAGTTATTAAAAATTAATATTTTATTTTATTTTTAAATTCGATATTATTTAAATACAGGACATTTTGAAGGAAATATAAGTAATATTTATAAATTATAATAACACTAGCATACAAAGCCATTTAAAACTGGCGCGCTCAATTAGATTGAGCCTATCGTAACCCACTATCCCTCTTCTCGCATAGCGGATACGCCACATATACTTTAAATATACTACGCGACTGTAATATTAGACACGTCATGCACTACACGTACTGTGAGAATAGTAAAGCTTTACTTCACTTACCAGAGCCAGTGTTTGACGTCACGCTGACGTTTACTCTACACCTACAGTGAAAACACCACTTGGCTTATAAAGGTATTGGATTGGATGATCAGATATTTTGAATTGTTTACATGTTTGTATATTATTTGCATAATTCACTTATAAAAATAACTTTAAAATATGTGGAAAATAACTAACATTCAATAGATGCTTATTTATTTAAAACTATTATATAAAAAGTACATTAAGTTAATTAAGTTCTGTGAATGATACCACTTAATAAGATATATTTAAATACATTTTTTATGATGTGCAATAAAGTTCCAAACTATCTTTATCCTGTTTAAATCTCGGCATGTTCAAAATGGAAAGTGAAATAACTTTTGTAAGTTACTATAATGAGTTAAATACAATTTAGATAGATTGGAAAATTTTTATTATAATCCATCAATTATGATATTGATAAACTTTATATACGTAAATTGCCAGAGAACGAGGCCACTTGGTAAATTATGCCAGATTATATTTTTAAATGATGATAATATGAAATGAAGTATTGTACAAATGTGTACCATGTATTAATAAATAACACATTGTACGAGTCCCATCGAAAAATGTGCTGATTTATACTCAGCCTGTATATAAACGCAACAAATAGAAAAATACTTTAGTGAGTTAAATATAATTCATCAAAATGCGTGCAAAATATATAATAATAATCCAATGGTTAGCATTGGTTCACTACAGTCGGGCCCAGGAGTGCACAGGTGTTGGTGTCGACCAGCGTATAGACTGCGCGCCCGAACGGACAGTCACTGAGGCTGAGTGTACGGCACGGAAGTGCTGTTTCGCCCCCAAAACATCCGCCAGTACTGAAAGTATGTAAAATATTAATTTGTTAGTAGTAAAACAATTTATTACATTATAAAATAAATAATGTTATAATTTCTAAATACAATAACATAAAAAGTTTATGTAATAATCAATTAATAACATTGATCTTTAACCCAATAGATAAATACATACCGACATGTTTTATACCAAAAACCTATTCGGGTTATAAAGTGGTTCACGTGTCTGAGGGCTCAGACCATACGTTGGTAGAGCTCTCCCGCGAGACCCCATCGGGATTTCCCAACGATATAAAGTCGGTGTCGTTTCGTATAACACATCTCTCGCCTAATGTGTTGCGAATACGTGTGACTGACTCTAATCGCACCCGATATGAGCCCCCACTCCCGCAACTCAATCTACCCAAACCCGTAGCNCGGGATTTCCCAACGATATAAAGTCGGTGTCGTTTCGTATAACACATCTCTCGCCTAATGTGTTGCGAATACGTGTGACTGACTCTAATCGCACCCGATATGAGCCCCCACTCCCGCAACTCAATCTACCCAAACCCGTAGCCGTGAGTCCGCTCTATTCACTCGACCCCATCGAGCATGGTGAGTTATTTTGTTTTTAAATTATTTTATTTATGTATTAAAATTTTTTGCTTTTCAGTTTCTATTAATTAGTCTCTATTTATTACAATTTGAATAAAACGATTTAATTTTTAACATTTAGCCGTAACGTGTAATGTGATGTATATAAAATATGTGGCTAAATAAACAATTAATGTAATGTGATGTGATTTTTCCATATAAAAGAAAAACTGTAAACTTAATGAAAGGTTTTTAAAAACAAACCATTTTGTGCTGTAAATGAAATACAAAAATGATTGCTGCGTTACAATTCAATTAAGTTTATTTATAATATTTACATTGTATTTAATAATTATTGTTATAAGTTTATTAAAGATCTACATGTAAATCGAATAATAATAATTAATTTTTACCATAATTAATAATTAACAGGTGTTGTGACGATAAGACGAAAATCGACAAAAACAATCATATTTCAAACGGACGTAACAAAGCTGGTGTTTGCTGACCAATTCATCCAGCTTAAATCACTGCTCAGTTCGCACCAGGTGTACGGCATTGGTGAACAAAAGGCCAAATTCCTAAAAGATACCCAGTGGCAAATATACACAATATTCAACCATGATCAACTTGTACAAGAAAAGCACCCGGAGTACGGTTCCCACCCCTTCCACCTGAACGTCGAGGACAACAGCACCGGTCTATCGCACGGCGTGTTTCTGCACAACTCCAACGCTATGGACCTACTGTTACAGCCGGAGCCGGCCATCACTTGGCGGACCATTGGAGGCATTTTAGACATGTTTGTATTTTTGGGTCCCAATCCGGCAGATGTGGCCCGAGATTACGTCAGTCTCGTGGGTAAGCCTGAAATACCCCCGTTTTGGGGTCTGGGCTATCATCAGTGCCGGTGTTGTAGCGAACCCAGCACTTTGGCCGCCCAGAAGGTGATCACTGAGCGCACGATCGCCGCCGGCATACCCTTTGACACCCAATGGAATGCCAAGGAGTATATGGAGACCACGTTTGATGATTTCACGGTAGACCAGAAACGGTATAAAGGGTTTGGCGATTGGGTCCGACATTTGCACGATATTGGTATGCATTACGTGCCTATTGTTGACCCGGGCATCGATCCCGTTAATAAACCCGGTATGCAAATTGCATTTATTAATATAACTGTCGAAAGTACAACATTTGAAAAATATTTTAATCATAAATTTTTCATGTCTAGGTACTTACCCACCCTACGATGATGGAGTGAGCATGGATATATTTATCAAGAACCACACCGATGGTATATTTGTTGGCCACACGTGGCACACGAGGGGCAAAACAGTTTGGCCCGACTTTTCGCACCCGAACTCTACCGAATACTGGACCAAACAGTTCCGGGAGTTTCACAAACAGGTGCCCATCGATGGCGCCTGGAATGACATGAACGAGATTGACAACCAGATTAGCCAATCGATACACGGATGCCCTAAGGGTAACTCACTTGAGTCGCCCCCATATGTGCCAAAACAACTGAGTAAAATGCAAGACCACACACTCTGCATGACTGCCAAATCGCACGCCGGAGTTGAATATAATGTGCATAATTTGTATGGCATTTACGAGGCTATGGCTACAGATAAGTGAGTGTTTTTAATTTGTTTGAAAAGTTCATAATAATTTATTATACTGTATCTGATTATGTTTATTTTCATTATTTTAGAGCGTTGAAAGAGGTGCGTCAAAAGCGGTCATTTGTCATATCCCGGGCCACATCGCCCGGTCAGGGCAAGTACTCCGGGCACTGGGATGGAGACATTGATACTGACTATTCAAGCATGCAGTGGACTATCCCTTGTGAGTGAATATTATTTTATTATAGTGATAAACTTTTTTCAAGTTTATTATGACAATTATTATAATATTTTTGCATTTTTACAGCAATTATGAATATGAATATGTTTGGCATACCGTTAGTCGGCGGCGATATATGCGGTTTTCTAGGTAAAGCTGAAAATAACACGTTTCATCAAGAATTATGTGCTAGGTGGTTTGAGGTTGGCGCATTTTATCCATTTTCCAGGTTAGAATACCTAATCTAATTAATAATTAATACTTACACTAATTTACAAATACAAAACAAATGTAGAAATCATAACACAAAGAAAATGGACCAAGATCCAGTGGCCATGGGCACCATGGTGACTCGAGCGGCCAAACAGGCACTAGAAACCAGATACGCGCTACTTCCCTACTTATATACCTTATTTTACCAAGCTAAAGTCAACGCTGACACTGTAGCTAGACCACTATTTTTTGAATTCCCAACCGATAAGCACACATACGAACCGGCAGTGGCCGAGAGACAGTTTATGTGGGGCCAGGCATTTATGATAGCGCCTGTAGTTGAACCTAATGTTACAAAAATTAAACCCTACTTACCGGCGGGTGTTTGGTATCCGTTTGAATACCCAAAGTTTGATAATCCTATTGTGAGTAGCGGTCAGTTCATGGAGTTTGACGCCCCGGTAGACAAAGTGAATACATTCCTGAGGGCTGGACATGTGGTGCCGATACTACCTTCTCGACAGACAACAACTGCTATGAGAAAGGAAAAGTTTACCTTGCTCATCTTTTTAGATAATTCAGGGTCAGCCCCAGTTACTGCCCATGGTCAGTTATATTGGGACGATGGTGATTCAATAGACCCTGTTGAACAGAAACAGTATACTCTGGTTACTTTTGATGCCACTGATGTAAGCTATATATATTATTTTAGAACTCGTTTTAAAAATTATTTTTATGATATTTGTAGAGTACCCTGGTTACAAAACCAGAACATAATGGCTATACTGGCGCTGTATTGGTGGGCGAGATAGATGTGTTTGGTGTGAGTGTTAAGCCAACTACGGTGTTGGTCAATGGTGTGGCGGCTAAAAAGTTTTCATTCAATCCCATTGGGCAACAACTGGCAATAAGTGAACTAGAACTTAATATGGGCACAGTAAAACATACAATTAAATGGAAATGAAATACATAGAGTAAAGATACGTTTTGTATTTAATTATTATTATAAGCAATTTTAATATAAAATACCTGATAAATAAATTTTAAACTATATTTATTACAAATAAAATAATAATAGATTATATTATCGCATTTATTTAACGAGATTGAAAATTTTATTTTATTAACAGAAACAACTAAAACTTTTTAAATTAATTTGGCAATATACAAACTTGTATTATGCAATTGTATTATTCATTGTATTTTATATAAAGTACAGTATATCGAGTTAATTTAGTACTGTATAGTAAGAGATTAACATCACTTGACAAGTACATCGTATTTTGTACAACATATAAGTTTTAAACTATTTGCACTCTGTCTGGATTCCACCATGTGGGGTAATCTATTCTCGCCAGAAATCTCACAATGTATAGAAATTAAAGTAAAATAACTTTTGTATAGATAATACTGTATTAATATAAATCAGTAAAGTATAATTCACAATGATTGGAAAATATTTAATTGTAATTTATCAATTATCATATTGATATACTTTTGCTTACGTAAGTTGGCATGGAATAAACCACTGGGTAAATTATGTCAGATTATATTTTAAAAATAGATAATAATAGTAAGAGGTAATTAAGTGTTGAACAATGTGCACAATGTAACCTTTATATAAATGCAGTAAAACTGTAATTTAGTAAGTTAGTAACATAATCCATCACACAATGCGTGTATCTATGCAATGCAAATATCTAATAATAATCCAATGGTTAGTATTGGTTCACTACAGTCGGGCCCAGGAGTGCACAGGTGTTGGTGTCGACCAGCGTATAGACTGCGCGCCCGAACGGACAGTCACTGAGGCTGAGTGTACGGCACGGAAGTGCTGTTTCGCCGCCAAAACACCCACCAGTACTGAAAGTATGTAATTATTTTGTTTATATTAAAATTTTAATAAATGTAATTAATTAAATTATAACTTAAATAATGTCATTATTTTTATACACAATAAAGCGATAAATTTATAAAATAATTAATAGTAACCATAATCATTAAATGACAATTGAATAATATTATAATTTCCAAACACAATAACATAATAAGTTTATGTACTGTAATAATCAATTAATAACATTGATCGTTAACCCAACAGATAAATACATACCTCAATGCTTTATACCAAAGACATATTCGGGTTATAAAGTTCTTCACGTGTCTGAGGGCTCAGACCATACGTTGGTAGAGCTCGAGCGCGAGACCCCATCGGGATTTCCCAACGATATAAAGTCGGTGTCGTTTCGTATAACACATCTCTCGCCTAATGTGTTGCGAATACGTGTGACTGACTCTAATCGCACCCGATATGAGCCCCCACTCCCGGAACTCAATCTTCCCAAACTCATACCTAAAGACCCTCTTTATACGGTTGACCCGATCGAGCATGGTGAGTTGATATATTATTTTATAATTTATAAAAAATTTGATTTATTTTTAATTAGAACATTATTAAAAACTTTAATTATATAGTAATTAAAATAAATAATTTTAGGTAAAATTAATATACTAGTTTCATTTAATAACTGCAACTTATAATGATTTATTAATACAGGTGTTGTGACAATAAGACGACAATTGACAAAAACACCCATATTTCAAACGGACGTAACTAAATTAGTGTTTTCCGACCAATTCATCCAGCTCAAGTCACTGCTCAGTTCGCATCAGGTGTACGGTATTGGTGAGCAAAAGGCCAAATTCCTGAAGGATACCCAGTGGCAAATATACACGATATTCAATCATGATAATCTTGTACAAGAAAAGCATCCAGAGTATGGTTCCCATCCTTTCTACCTGAACGTCGAGGACAACAGCACCGGTCTATCGCACGGCGTGTTTCTGCACAACTCCAACGCTATGGACCTACTGTTACAGCCGGAGCCGGCCATCACTTGGCGTACAATTGGGGGCATTTTAGACATGTTTATATTCCTCGGTCCCAATCCGGCAGACGTTGCCCGAGACTATGTCAGTCTCGTGGGTAAGCCTGAAATACCCCCGTTTTGGGGTCTGGGCTATCATCAGTGCCGGTGCTGTAGTGAACCGCACACTCTGGCCGCCCAAAAGTTAATAACTGAGCGCACGATCGCCGCCGGCATACCCTTTGACACCCAATGGAATGCCAAGGAGTATATGGAACCGACATTTGATGATTTCACGATAGATCAAGATCGATGGGCCGGGTTTGGCGATTGGGTCCGACATTTACATGATATTGGTATGCATTACGTGCCCATTATGGACCCGGGCATTGATCCCGTTAATAAGCCTGGTATGCTATATAAATATAAATTATGCACAATAAATAAATACAATATATTTTAACATATTATGTTTTATTTTGAAGATAGTACAATTTTAAATTATTTTAATATGTTTTTAATTGTTATTATTTTACATTAAGGTACGTACCCACCATACGACGATGGAGTGAGCATGGATATATTTATCAAGAACCACACCGATGGTATATTTGTTGGCCACACGTGGCACACGAGGGGTAAAACAGTTTGGCCCGACTTTTCTCACCCGAAATCTGTCGACTACTGGACCAAACAATTTCGGGAGTTTCACAAACAGGTGCCCATCGATGGCTCCTGGAATGACATGAACGAGATCGCCAACGGTATGAGCTCGTCGGTCAACGGGTGCCCAAAGGGTAACCCACTTGAGTCGCCCCCATATGTGCCAAAACAACTTAGTAAACTGCAACACCACACACTCTGTATGACTGCCAAACATTACGCTGGAGTTGAATATAATGTGCATAATTTGTATGCAATTTATGAGGCTATGGCTACTGATAAGTAAGTTAATTATTATTATTAACAATAAGTATTGGTTTGACTTTATCTGGTTATTTATATTAATTATTATGAGTTTATTCATCAAACTTAGGGCTTTGAAGGAAGTGCGCCAAAAGCGATCATTTGTCATATCCCGGGCCACATCGCCCGGTCAGGGCAAGTACTCCGGGCACTGGGATGGAGACATTGATACTGACTATTCAAGCATGCAGTGGACTATTCCATGTAAGTAAATAATATTTTGTTATGGTGATTATATTTTTTTTACATACATGTTTATTATAACGATTATTATTTACTTATTACTTTTTTATTTATTTATTTTTACCGTTTTACAGCTATTATGAATATGAATATGTTTGGCATACCGTTAGTCGGCGGCGATATATGCGGGTTTCTGGGCAAAGCAGAAAACAACACGTTTCACCAGGAGTTGTGTGCTAGGTGGTTTGAGATTGGTGCATTTTATCCATTTTCCAGGTTAGAATAACAAATCTCAGCAATAATTAACACCACAAATACTGTACATAATATACACATTTACACACATTTGTACACACACATTTACACATAATATACACATTTACAAATACAAAACAAATGCAGAAATCATAACACAAAGAAAATGGACCAGGATCCAGTGGCCATGGGCACCATGGTCACTCGTGCGGCAAAACAGGCGTTGGAAACCCGATACGCCCTGCTGCCATATTTATACACTCTTTTTTACCAAGCTAAAGTTAACGGCGACACTGTGGCTAGACCACTATTCTTTGAATTCCCAGCCGATAAGCACACATACGAATCGGCAGTGGCTGAGCGTCAGTTTATGTGGGGCCAGGCGTTTATGATAGCGCCTGTAGTTGAACCAAATGTGACCAAAATTAAGCCCTACTTACCGGCGGGTGTTTGGTATCCGTTTGAATATCCAAAGTTTGATAAGTCTATTGTGAGTAGCGGTCAGTTTATGGAGTTTGACGCCCCGGTAGACAAAGTGAATACATTCTTAAGGGCCGGACATGTGGTGCCGATACTACCAACTCGACAGACCACCACTGCTATGAGAAAGGAAAAGTTTACCTTGCTCACCTTTTTGGATAAATCAGGGTCAGCCCCTGTTACTGCACATGGTCAGTTATATTGGGACGATGGTGATTCAATAGACCCCGTTGAACAGAAACAGTATACTCTGGTTACTTTTAATGCCACAGATGTAAGCTATTAATAAAGCAACTAAAATTAATTTATAAGTTAATGATATGATATTTTTTAGAGCACCTTGGTTACAAAACCAGAACATAATGGCTATACTGGCGCTGTATTGGTGGGTGAGATAGATGTGTTTGGTGTGAGTGTTAAGCCAACAACTGTGTTGGTCAATGGTGTGGCGGTTAAAAAGTTTTCATATAATCCTATTGGGCAACAATTAACTGTTAACGAATTAGATCTTAATCTTGGTACAACTAAACATTTAATTGAATGGAAATAAAATACATTATATTTTTATTTTGTAATAATTCTAATCAGTATTAATAATTTAATAAATAATACATGATTTAAAAGTAATTTGTTTGGATATTAATATTTAATTATTTACTTTGAGCTTATGTGCTTAATATGATTTTAATTAAATTAAATAATCAATAATTAAGTTCAAGTAACTTTTCAATTTATTATTATTTACTTCGAATTATAAATAAACTGTATATCATAATTGAGAAATGTTTTACTTCCATAAGATATTTATAAAACTATCTCACAATAAATTTATTGTTTAAAATTTATAAATAAATTTTATAAATATTGATTCTGTATAGTAAGAATGTGCTGGACAACTATGACTCAATGTAATCTCATGCAAGTTTACATAGTAAAACTCTCCTAGGCTCTCATTAAACTCTCCTAGAGCACATACTTACTGTATAGATTTTTACATAAATAATTTGAATGTTGTTATATAATTTAAAATAAATAATATTATTTATAAAGCTATAGCATATTAATTATGCATAAACACGCATTGCACAAATATATCATAATAATTATTCAAATGTACTAGATTTCTGAATTAAACTTATAAATATACACCATGATTGACAAAATATTAATATTTATTTTGAATAACAAATGTCAAAGTATTTATAAATGTTTAAAATAGAATAAATATATACATCTATTATTACATTTTTGTCACCTAGCTCAACATAAAATGGCTAATCACAGAATATTAAGCAACTATTTAATTGACAAATATATTAATGATATATACCATCGCACAATGAAACAAAAACCATCTAGTTGGTTTACAAAAATTGCTCTGTCAACTTATATTATTAATATTGTTAAAACAATTATAGCGCAAAATTTTTCAAGTGAAACGCGCTTGCTACTTTTTGATGTAATGATCTTTGTCGGCGGTTTACCTCAGTATAATGTTATCGTCATAATATTGGCCGGTTGTATGTGCTCGAGATTATTATACCAGTTACATATTGATACAACGCCTACTAATATGGCATGGGTCAATTTATTTCAAATGTTACGTGGTGATATACGACCTACACAGTTACCACTGTACAGACTTAACCCAAATATCTTGCCCAGGATAAGATTATTTGCTAAAATAATTTATTTTCTGGTAGATGTTTTGTTCATAACCACAAGTAAGTGATTATAATAATACCAAAATTATAATAATTTAATTATTGAATTATTACACATGATGTTTATCAATAGTTATCGCCGCATACGCCATGGTAATCGGCGCTAGTATACATCACTATACCATCTGGACGTTTACCATCTCGTTAATACCCCAAATATTAATGTACGTCACAATATACAGCGCGTGGACCGACGCGTGTGCCACATTAGCATTTACCACGATCATAGCTTTTGCTTGCATACTCAGTGTCACCAGGGCCAATGGTAGCTTGCATCCCAGAATGGACCGAGATCATAATAAGCCCCGAAGCATTATGCACTTGCAAATATGCATTAGTAATTATTTGCATCACCATAATGAATATTGTTGGTATTCATTAATGTATAATTCATCTTGGCGCAATTTTTACTTGGTGTTTGTGGTCACCCTGATACCAGCCCACCTAATCGGCATGCATTTGGTACTGTTTGAGTCCATGCACCCGGCCGTATTATATTTAGCCTTGGTGGTACTGTTAATATTGTCCGGTGTGATATTTGTGTTTCAATTTGTTTGCGCATGGTTGTGCTACATAATACACCGGCACACCAAATTGCTGGCCAGACTACAGTGGCGACTGTCCTGCCCACTCAGGCTTAAGCTTAAACTACAGGCATATTTTGAACGGTTAAGTACTAAAAAGCGTCGTGTAGGCCTTACGATTGGTACCTTGGTCACTTTAACCTTCCCTGTGTTTTATACGGTAATGCATTTGTTGTGTTTGTATCTTGTATATTTATATAATTATATTGTTGTTTTATGCTTTTATAGATAGTGATCAAGTATTGCCGATATTTTATCCTGGTGCATAAGTTTGCGCAAACATTTAAAAGCAATAATTGACCATGTTATTTAATTGAATTATTTAAATTTAGTATTTATTTTTCTTAACTACACTGTATATACTATAACTATGAATGTATGTTTAGAATTATGGTATTTGTTACATAGCTATTTAAATATGAATGAGTGAAAGCGAGAGAATTAGTTAAAACTAATCCAGGACAAAACTGTAAATTTATTTTAAACCAAACATATTTACTAATAATAATTTTATTAAAAATGTCAAATGGGCACCCAAAAATCCGTCAAGTTTTTATAATTAAATTAAATTAGATATCATTATACAGTATATTCAAATTATTTTATGTTAAAACTATATTTTATTACTAAAGTTTTAATTCATTTTATGACAAATACTGTATAAAATAAATTATTTTTGATTGATGTATAGAAAGTGATAACTCATCCTATGATAAATTAATCAATAAATCCGTGTAAGTGTTTGCGAAAAATACATGGAAAATAACTAATACTCATTAATTTATCATAGTGATATACTTTATATACGTAAATTGTCAAGGAATGAAGCCACTTGGTTAATTATGTCAGATTAAATTTTTGGATAGATAATAATGTGCAATAATGTACCTTATTTTGTTCAACATGCATTAATAAATAACAGCATGTGGGAGTCTCATCGATACAGTAAAAAATCTAATTTAGAAAGTTAAATATAACAATGATATCTTATTATAAGTTTAAGTGTATTTAGATAACTTTAAATAACACAATGTACTTATTTAACTCAACAACTGTGTATATAAAGCGAGAATAATTTTACGTGGCTATAATAAGTGTTCTTTACAATGCGTGTAAAATATCTAATAATAATCCAATGGTTAGCATTGGTTGAGTACAGTCGGGCCCAGGAGTGTACAGGTGTTAGTGTCGACCAGCGTATAGACTGCGCGCCCGAACGGACAGTCACTGAGGCTGAGTGTACGGCACGGAAGTGCTGTTTCGCCCCCAAAACATCTACCAGTACTGAAAGTAAGTAAAATGTTTACCAAATAATTAATTAGTAATTTTAAAATAAACTATTAACAACCTTAATAATTATCACACAGATAAATACATACCGACATGCTTTATACCGAAGACTTATTCGGGTTATAAAGTGGGTCACGTGTCTGAGGGCTCAGACCATACGTTGGTAGATCTCTCTCGCGAGACCCCATCGGGATTTCCCAACGATATAAAGTCGGTGTCGTTTCGTATAACACATCTCTCGCCTAATGTGTTGCGAATACGTGTGACTGACTCTAATCGCACCCGATATGAGCCCCCACTCCCACAACTCAATCTTCCCAAACCTGTAGCCGTGAGTCCGCTCTATTCACTCGACCCCATCGAGCATGGTGAGTTATTTTATTTTAAAGTTTATATTAATTAGGTTTTATTTATTACAATTTGAACTAAATTATTTTATTTTTAACAATTATATAATGTGCTGTATATTAAATATGTGGCTAAATAAACATTTATTATATTGTAATGTTGTTTACATATTAATTACTGTAACTGTAAACTTAATGTAGTGTTTATAAAATAAGACTATTTTGTGTTGTAAATTAAATACAAAAATGATTGCTACTTTACAATTAAATTATGTTTATTTACAGTTTTTCCATTATATTAAATAGTTGTTATTATAATTTATAAATGAATTATTAAACAATAATGTAAATTTTATAATTGTAGCTAATAATAAGCATAATTAATAATTAACAGGTGTTGTGACTATAAGACGAAAATCGACAAAAACACCCATATTTCAGACGGACGTAACAAAACTAGTATTTGCTGACCAATTCATCCAGCTCAAATCACTGCTCAGTTCGCACCAGGTATACGGCATTGGGGAACAAAAAGCGAGATTCCTGAAGGACACTCAGTGGCAAATATACACCTTATTCAACCATGATAAACATCCCAAAGAAAAGACCCCGTTGTACGGCTCCCACCCGTTCCACCTGAACGTCGAGGACAACAGCACCGGTCTATCGCACGGTGTGTTTCTGCACAACTCCAACGCTATGGACCTACTGTTACAGCCGGAGCCGGCCATCACGTGGCGCACCGTTGGCGGCATTTTAGACCTATTCGTATTCGTGGGTCCGGAGCCGGCGGACGTCATCAGACAGTACGTGAGTCTCGTGGGTCGGCCTGAATTGCCACCGTTTTGGGCGCTGGGCTATCATCAGTGCCGGTGCTGTACTGAACCGCACACTCTGGCCAACCAAAAGGTTATAACTGAGCGCACGATCGCCGCCGGAATACCGTTTGACACCCAATGGAATGCCAAGGAGTATATGGAGCCGACGTTTGATGATTTCACTGTAGACCAGAACCGGTACAAAGGGTTTGGCGATTGGGTCCGACATTTGCACGATATTGGTATGCATTACGTGCCTATTGTTGACCCCGGTATTGATCCCACTATGAAAGCTGGTAAGCATTTTGTTATAGTTAATTTATATGCACATATCTAACTAGACATTTTTGTGTGCAGGCACATACCCGCCCTATGACGATGGCGTGAGCATGGACATATTTATCAAGAATCACACCGATGGCATATTTGTGGGCCGAATGTGGCAAACGTCGGGCAAAACAGTGTATCCCGATTTTTCGCACCCAAAAGCCACCGAATACTGGACCAAACAGTACCGAGAGTTTCATAAACAGGTACCTATTGATGGCTCCTGGAATGATATGAACGAGCTTGCTAACATTATGGATCATCCCGACAAAGCATGCCCAATGAGCAACCCACTGGAGTCACCCCCATATATACCAAAACAAATGAGCAAGATGCCTGAAAATACCCTGTGCATGACCACTAAACAGCATGCAGGTGTTTTCTACAATGTGCATAACTTATACGCTTTTTATATGGCTATGGCTACAGATGTGTAAGTTTTATTTGCGCTAAAATTCAGCTATTTTCTACATTTTTAAAATATATTCTACTATGATGAATTATTTATTTTTGTGTTATTTATTTAAATATTATATTTATCATGCATAGAGCGTTGAGAGAAGTGCGCCAAAAGCGACCGTTTGTCATATCCCGGGCCACATCGCCCGGTCAGGGCAAGTACTCCGGGCACTGGGATGGAGACACTTTCACCGACTATTCAAACCTCCAGTGGACTATCGCTTGTAAGAGTGCATTGAATTATTGATGTTAACTAAATAATTAAAACCATCATGTGTAATTTTAAATAATTAATTATCTTATAGCTGTAATGAATATGAATATGTTTGGCATACCGTTAGTCGGGGGCGATATATGCGGTTTCACGGGCTCGGCATCGAACAACACGTTTCACCAGGAGTTGTGCGCTAGGTGGTTTGAGATCGGTGCGTTTTATCCGTTTGCCAGGTTAGTAATAATTTTTATAGCTAAACAATAACTTGTACACATGGTTAACTATAAATATATTAATTAAATACAATAAAACACATACAGAAATCATAACGAGAAGAAAATGGACCAAGATCCAGTGGCTATGGGCACCATGGTCACCCGGGCGGCCAAGAAAGCGCTGGAAACCCGATACGCCCTACTACCTTATTTATATACCTTGTTCTACCAAGCTAAAATCAATGCCGACACTGTAGCTCGACCGGTATTTTTTGAATTCCCCGCCGATAAACACACGTACGAACCGGCAGTGGCCGAGAGCCAGTTCATGTGGGGCCAGGCATTTATGATAGCGCCTGTAGTTGAACCCAATGTGACCAAAATCAAGCCCTACTTACCGGCGGGTGTTTGGTATCCGTTTCATTACCCTACGTTTGATAAGCCTATTGTGAGTAGCGGTCAGTTCATGGAGTTTGACGCCCCGGTAGAGAAAGTGAATACATTCATAAGGGCCGGACATGTGGTGCCAATACTACCCGTCCAGCAAACAACCACTGCTATGAGGAAAGAAAAGTTCATCATCATGGCTTTTCTGGATAAAGCCGGAGCCCATGGTCAATTATATTGGGACGATGGTGATTCAATGAACACAGTTGAGAATGGACAGTATACCCTGGTTAATTTTGAGGCGACTAATGTGAGCTATACTAATTAAAAATATTCCTTGTTAATTAAAGTTGGTTTATTTATTTTGTAGAATAACCTCATTATAAAACCAGTACACAATGGCTATACTGGCGCTGTATTGGTTGGCGAGATAGATGTGTTTGGTGTGAGTGTTAAGCCAACAGTGGTGTTGGTCAATGGTGTGGCGGCTAAAAAGTTTTCATACAACCCCATTGGGCAACAATTGGCAGTGAGTGAGCTGGAGCTTAATCTGGGTGTAGAAACACATTTAGTTGAATGGAAATAATATAATTATTACATAATTTATGTCATTTAACAACCATTTGTAATCAGTATTAAATAATTAATAAATTTTAAAAATAATTAATTTTGTTTATTTTTATTTTTAAAAATTGTACATGATGGTAGAGATAATTTATTTTTTTATATAAACTTCATATTATTATTGTGTGGGTTTCACTTTATTTCTTGTAATACATTTATTTTAAGATAAAAGTTAATAACATGATTATTCATCGGCAACCGAGGCATAATAATTAAGTCTAAATGGGATATGTAATGTTAAATATTGTATTTAACATGTTTTAATATTCTCACAATAATTTTGTTGATTATATAAATTATTAATACTGTAAGATAAATTATTAACGTATTTAATAATTATTACCAATACTATTTGAGTTATTAAAAAATAATTTATTTTTTAAATGCAAAGTTTTATTTATACTATAATTTATAATAAAAAAGTAAAATATTTTACATAATTTAATATTAAGGTGAATTTATGGCCAATTTGTATCTCTTTGTTGTCATTTCGTTGGCATGTTTTATGATAATTGAGAGCAAACGAGGTAATCATTGGATGTACATTGTATCACAATAATTTAAATTTAGGTTTTTAATGTAATTTAATTATAATTGTTAAGACATTAAGCAACAGGTCTATGAGTTCGCCAAACTGTTTGTAGGGTTTAATAGCGATGTCGGTAAGAGTGAGGGTGGGGTAGAGGGGGTGGCGGTCACCACAGAGACCCCGGAGCCCGAGACCACAACCAATCACTGGCGTACGATTGTGTTCCCCACGCAGTCCACGATTAAACATGGTGATGATTAATACCGTTTTGGTTTAATTTAAAAAGTTTTATTTTAAGTTTAATTTGAATTATTGTAAACAAATACCTATTTTGTCAGAAATACAAACAATGTTTTAAATGTATATGATAATAAACTGCAATAATAGAATAAATTTTAATTGTGCAATATACAATTTTTATGTTATATTGATCTTGAGTGAAATCTCGCCGGGATTGCGTTAATGTAACTAGATATAATTGCAATAATAATTACATACGTCCGGCCAAATATTTAGCACAATACAATTAAAATGATTGCATATATTTCACGCCATCACTCAAGCGTTACCCAACCGGGTATATAAAGAGAGACAATAACCATGTTCAAATCAATCGAGTTTGGTTTGGTCACAATTATAATATTTGCCATAAATTAACTGTTGCTAAAATTAAAAATTTTATATACACTAAACCTACACTATAAACATCAATACGAAACCAGCACAAATGGACAAATGTCACTTTTGTGGCAAGTCAGCACTATGTTGCATTTGTTATACCACTATTAATAATTGACGTGTGGTTAAAATTAACCAGGTGAATACATATCTAAATTATTTTATTAAAATGATTTTATTAATTTATTTTAATTATATAATAGGCCAAATGCTAATAAGTGATGCGGGCGTTGATTATGGCAAATGATGTCATCTTAATTGACGGCCATTTGATAATTAAAGTTTATAATATATTTTTAAAGAAAATTAATTAAAAATCACTGTTGTATTAGAAAAAATGATTAATTAAACAATTTAAATAACAATATTTGTGCATTATATTTAGAGAGAGAAAGAGAGAGAGAGAGAGAG
>CAJPIZ010000693.1:0-21678 GCA_905368565.1 Medioppia subpectinata
AACCCGCTCTACAGAAGCATTGGTGTCGTTGTGTCGACGGATTTGCCAAACACTCGGCGTTTACATCACATAAGTTATAAGTGCGACAGTCCTCTGTCTCTGACTCTATTCTGTCGCTTCTCCTGCAGACCTGTCCGTCGCCCGCATATCCATCTATAGTATCAATAAAATTATGTATAAATTGTCGCCAAAAGTCTTAAAATATAGTAAATACGTTTGCATTTGCACTCAGGGTTTCTCTGCTCTAAGTGAATGCATTGTGCATTTGGTCCGCAAGTTATAAGACTTTCACAGCGTTGTTCCTCTGATTTCATAAAAACATAAAAACTTTTAATTAAATTTATTTACAAATAATTGTAGAAATAAAAGTTATAAAAGAAACTCTTTAATACTCTGGCACTGATATCCATCGCCAGTATAGCCGGCTTTGCATCGACACGCATACGAGCCCTCGATATTAATACAATCAGCAAATGAATGGCACGCGTGTTGTCTCGAAGAACTGCATTCGTTTATATCTATCAATTAATGGCACATAATTAGTAAAAAGCAATCAAATGTGTGCTAATCAACGAACCAATACAATTGGATACTCTGAGTTCATTTTGAGCATCAGTTATGAAATCAGTTTGATATCCGCGATCGCAAATGCATTTAAAACTTAAGCCCTCGACTACACAACTGCTATGAGTACCGCATTGTGTGCTACCCGTACGGCACGGGTCGTCAGCTATATATCGTAATTTATATTATTGACCATTCATTGAGCGCTTCATCTTAAGGACTACTGACCGGATAAGAAGGATGTTTTACTGGTCGACGCATATCTCACAATCTGTTCCTCTTTATCATAAACAATGAAATTACGAGCGATTGCTAACTGAAGTGTAGAGAGTTTGTCATCGATGGGCGCGAATTCGCATTCTTCGTAAGTGATTGTTTGGTCGATAACTATAGGAATGCTTAACGAGGTTTCGCCGAATCTGAACGAATGGGTTGCGTGCGAACGGATCACTCCCGCAGACACTCGAGTGAACTCTTCCAAGAAGTCGTCGACCAGTACTTTGGACATCGAGGGAACCGATGGCATAGAACCCCGGATTTGTAAATTAACTTTAAGAAAATTAAAAACATCGGGTCCTAGAAATTGCTC
Organism: Medioppia subpectinata; assembly: GCA_905368565.1. Taxonomy (NCBI): domain Eukaryota; kingdom Metazoa; phylum Arthropoda; class Arachnida; order Sarcoptiformes; family Oppiidae; genus Medioppia; species Medioppia subpectinata. The sequence continues at coordinate 1,154 of CAJPIZ010000693.1, forward strand.
AGTTATATAAATACGATGACCCGTCTGTGGAAAGTCCACTTCTGCTGATCTGTTAAATATTCCGCCTTTGGATCAAATTAGAGACAATCAAACATTGTTTTAATTTTAATCGAGTTGTGCTTATAATAAACCCCAAACTAATTACCGGTTATTGTGAACCCATTGGGAGCACCGGATTTTGTGGACGCGAAAAGCCATCCGACGACAGAACCAATCGTAAAAAGTGTTTGCAAATCAAAGCCAACTTCTTTTGGTATACGACTAATCGCTATAAATGACANTGCAGGAGAAGCGACAGAATAGAGTCAGAGACAGAGGACTGTCGCACTTATAACTTATGTGATGTAAACGCCGAGTGTTTGGCAAATCCGTCGACACAACGACACCAATGCTTCTGTAGAGCGGGTTATAAAGGGAATGGCATTCTATGTATAGAAGAATCAGAATCGTGTGAATTGTTAAACAATTGCGGACAGAATGCCGAATGTATATCAGATGAGGGCAGCAATAATGCATATTATTGTTCGTGTAATTCCGGGTAAATATAATTCTTGTTTATTCTTTGGTTAATTTCGTTCAAATTGATGATAGATTTGTGGGCGACGGCTATACCTGTTATGCAGAACTCAATCATCAAAGTTGTAATCAAATCAATAACTGTCACACAAACGCCAAATGTGTTTACGATCCCAGAAGTGGACAGTATTCGTGTCAATGCAATGAAGGCCTCGTTGGAGACGGCTTTCAATGCACCCGATCTTCAGGTTTGAAATATATAGTGGAATATATGAGATATTTTCTAAAAAACAATTTATTTTAAATTAATATTAAAGGGGAAGTGAATTGTAGTCCGGATTCTAATGTCTGTTCACCGAATGGCGAATGTGTTGTCGATATTGTCTCACAAAAGAGTATTTGTAAGTGTAGGACAGGATTCTTAGGCGATGGCATCATTTGCTACAGAGGCGGCCCTTCTATTGGTACAAAACATTTATCAATTGTTTCTTCTTTTATCAATCAAAGTATTTTTAAAAATATGTCTTAGATTCGAGTGAATGTAATCGACAACAGGATTCTTGCGGTCGAAATGCTCGATGTCTTCACAATAGTGTCTACAATAAATACGAGTGTCAATGCAATGAAGGTTTGCTCCTAATATCATATTAAATATGTTTTATATCTAATTGTGAAATGCATTTAATAGGCTATTCGGGAGATGGAAAGCAATGTGTGGTGAAAGCGGACGCGACGTGTGAAGTGTTACACGACTGCCATTCAAACGCTACCTGTGCTTACGATCTTAATATCCAGCGATACACCTGTCAATGCAATACCGGTTGGCTCTCATTTCCAGTTGTTTTTACATCAATTATAATAAATATGAAATTTTTAATTGAATGAGAGATAGGTTTTAAAGGGGATGGAAAACAGTGCAAACAACTGGTGCTGTCGTGTAATATAGTTAACAATTGCGATGTGAAGGCTGAATGCAAATACCTTTTCGATGCACAGGGATATCGGTGTCAGTGTATCGATGGTATGATCGCTTTAATTCACTATTGATTTATCTAATGACAACATATTATACTAATGTAAGGCTTTATTGGCGATGGCTTTGGATGTCGTCCGTCGAGAACTTGCAGAGAAGACCAGACAATATGTGACCGAAACGCCGATTGCGTATACGTTGAACAGATGCTGACCCATGTCTGCCATTGTCGGTATGGGTTCGTTGGGGACGGCTTTGAGTGCAGTATTGCTCCCCGACATGACGGCGATTACTTAATCTTCACTCAAGGCATGTCTTTACTGCGAATGCCATTACAACCGACCAAAGAAGATAAGGGAAAACTGCTGCTCACAAAACCGCATCAAATTCCTGCCGGTCTTGACGTCGACTGTTTGGATGGATTGGTTTACTGGACTGATGTCGCCCACGGAGTCATACATCGGGCCTCTTATAACGGCTCTTCGTCTGAAACAGTGATTGAAGGCATTCTCGGGTCACCCGAAGGAATAGCCATTGATTGGGTTTCGAGGAATATTTATTGTTAAGTTATTTAAACTATTTGTTTAGAATTATTTCTAAACTCAATTATTTTTGAATTTAGGGACCGATTCACTGAAAGACACGATTGAAGTCTCAAAACTTGACGGAAAAATGCATAAAACAATCATTAATGAGGGGTTGAATGATCCGCGAGGAATAGTCGTACACCCGGGCAGGTATTATAGCTTTTGTTTTGCATATATTGTAGAATACATTAATAAACATTGATTGATAATCACATCACTTGACAATAAGTGGCAAAATGTATTGGTCTGACTGGAGTCGGACGGCACCCAAAATTGAAGTTTCCAATCTGGACGGCACCGGCAGAACAGTACTCGTGAACACAGATTTAGGTCTTCCCAATAATCTTGCCATTGATTTCGATCGAAATGACTTGTGTTGGACAGACGCCGGACTGCATCGGATTGAATGCATCGACTTATACAGCAGTAGTCGTCGTATTATTCACACCCCGACGGGTAGATATTTGTCGTACATTTTTAATGTAATGAAATTATACATTAAATACTTGTATTAATAGCATATCCATTTGATTTGGCAATCGTTGGGAATAACATTTATTGGACGGATTGGGAGATGTGAGTGAATAATGATTACAACAATGACTAGAAATTATATCTCATTTGAAACGACAATTATTTTGCCAAAACAGAAAGTATATCCAAAGAGTTGACCGAAAGGGAGGCACTGCTGACCCCTTGGAGTTGCCATTGGGTGGAAACGGAAGACTCTATTCAATAGTGACAATTCCTAGACATTGTCCGCGAATTAGTAACGCGTGCTCTATAAACAACGGCGGGTGCAGACACTTATGTCTGCCTAACTCTCGGGGCCGCACCTGTATGTGTCCCGACGACGGCGACCACGAGTCGTGCAATCAATTGATCCCAAAGTGATTTATAATTCAATATTCATTTGAATAAAAATTTTGTTTTATATTAAATATAATAAATATTTGTGAAAAGTTTAAATTAAGTTAATTTGCAATAATTGTGTTCTTTGAAAATGTCAATTATCTTAAGAGGTTTCTATTGATATGCGAACTGTAATGAATCAAGTATTAGCCCCAAAACTATGGCCATAACTCCCGAAGAATGTGTCGATTAGTGGGGGTTTGAAGCGTAGGTCAGAGGTATAGCAGCGATAATTAACAGATTTGCATTCATTATCACAAATAATTTATTACATTTTTGGAGGAAAATGGTTTTGGTTTTCTTTAGTAAAATCATTTGTTATGCAATTATGAGTTTAATATTCATTTAAATATACGTTTATTTTATATTAAATATAATAAATATTTAGCAAACAATTAAATGTATTCATATAAACTGAATTGTAATATAAAATGTTTGTCACTTAACACCGACTTTGCCTAAAGAGGTGTCAGTCTTAGGATTAGCTGTAATCGACTGAATCGATGCAATCATTTCATTCACTTTTGTCTGTAATTCTCTTAAATCGTTGACATATAAGAGTCGCACGACTTTTGCACAATTAGTTAATACCCTATCATTTGAGCGCATTTTCAATGGCATAGAATTGTCATCTAATCCAGTCTTCAGTACATTTCTATCGGTCTTGAGATTCCTCTTCTCCTCTCTCTTCTCTTTATCTTCCATTGAAATATGATTTTTGATAACAAGACTAATAGCCGTTAAAGTAATCAAATGATTGGTCGCATGTATCGGCACTTTCAGTACTTCTGCCAATTGCTTAACGCCTTCTTTGAATTCATTGCTGTCGAAGTCGAGGCCATCGATTGGATTCGCTGTCACCACTTGTTTGCCATTGTCTTCACCAAAATTCTTGTACTTTTCGACTGAAACACAGAAAATGTGATAAATGACAGACCAATTAGTGGCCAAAACATACAATTGTCTCTGTATTCAAATGTGATGGCAGTTGTGATAATCCAATCCAACACTAAATTCAGTTCACTTGAAGGGAAGGGACACGAGATGTCCGACAAGTACTGTACAAACCATTAGAGAGTCAAGCGATGGTTGGATGCGATCGAGTGATCATATGATGAGTGAATACCTGATGGAAGGCTGTGTCCCAGTCTTTGTGGTCCACATCTCTGAGAACAGCTCTGTCTTCAATCTTATAGTGTCTGATCTTCTGCTCTTCAATCCACGCCATCAGCGATCGGACACTCTTTGCATCTCATTATCGATGCAAACAACGAGTCAATCAATGAGTCAATCAATGCACTCAATGCGAGCCTTCATTACATGCCATTCAAAGACACTTACCATTGATGTCGAAGTCTTGGGCCAAACAATAGTCCAGTGATTGAACAGAAACAAATTTGTATAAAAACCAAATTTTAAATTTAGACTAAAGTTAAGTAAGTTACAAAACCAACTGATATCAAATGCGTTATTAATGCAGGTAATTATTGCGGTATCTTTATCTTAACTAACTTAAGTTTGATAAGAATATGCTTTGAATGACCGGAATATGACTCAATTGTTTGGACACAACAAGACTTGTATAACTTGAGTGACCCTAACATGGGTTCCCATTTGGTATAGAGTAGAGGGTATGAGTGGTCACAGAATTATGATTTACAACTTTTTCAATCATTATTTAGTTCACTATTGCTGTTATGTATAGTGAATGCCATACACTATATGGTGTGCTATATGAGCCCAAGTTTGATATGTTCTAAGTCTGTAGGATTGCTGTGACTCTAACAGCCTAACAGCTAATATTGATTGAATAATCATTACTTTAATCATCACTTATACGCCGATTGTTGTGCCCCTCAGTCTGAGCCCCCATTCAACTGATCCCTTATCGCAATTCTTGGTGTCATTTATTTTATTGTAAATATAATATACTGTATATTAAAGTATTTTACAAGTTATACATTTATGCAATTCCTGCCTATCATTACAATCATAAGAAATATAACTATTATTTGATGAGAATATTTGTAAAGAATACAATATATAATACAATAAGAATATTAGCCGAGAATATTGGGAATATTGGTTGATTGGATTTGTGTTGACTCGTTTGCATCTCATTATTTTATTCATCATTTTTGCAAATCTCGTCATTTAATGCGATAAACAAGGGTTGCAAACAATGAAATGGCTTTCAGTTTCAAATATCCAAACATTGGTATATAATGTTTGATGTATTTTGCATTGAAGTGAACAACACATAGTTGTATACCAAATGCCATACTATTCTGTACTATACTATGGCTCCAAATTCATGCTTCACTTCGTGTAACATATTGTGCGACAGAATTATATAAAGTATTACATTTCACAACATTTGAAAGTATATTACAATTCTTATCTAACAAATATATCTCACAATCTATTCATTTCAAAATTAATGCGTTATTTGTATTCAAATAAATATCAATTCATACAATGCTTGATAAAAGTGAAAAAAGTTTTATAAATAAAAATACATATTAATTTGTTTGGAAAGTGAAAAGTAATGTCAATTCTGTTATTTCATTTATAATTATAAATTAAAAACATTAGAGAATAAGTTTTTGAAATATATTACTGTTAGTTGTATTGATAATACTGTTCACAACAAACACTACAGTGCATCGCATTTTGCAAATACCCTTTTCTTATAGAATTAAACAAGAATATAAGACTATTATTCTGTAGTAAAATGCACAACTTTGGTGCTCTCTCTCTCTCTCTCTCTCTCCTCTTCTCTTCTCTAATACATTCATTTATTTTACAGGCAATTAATTATAAACGAGTGGTCGGTGTTATGAGAATAAAATAGAGATTGATTTTTATGTCATTTTGACAAAAATCGATAAAATATAGTAAATTATAAGCAAAATAATTCGCATTTTGAGGCTTTATATGATTAAAATTAATCATAAGATTAAAATAATTTGTGGTTTTATTAAAAAGAATATTAAAATATAATTGTTACAGAGCTGCCAATATAATTTAAAGTTTGTCAAATAGACCAAGGATATACTTAATAATAATAATTTTGAACTAATATTTGTTTATTGTTAGTACAGAAGGATATTCTTTAAAATACTGTATACTGTAATATAAACTGGATTTTTATAATAATACGGTTTTAAGTATAGGATTTGTTTTTATCATTTTTCATTTGATAGTTAATTGAATTATTGAAGTTATTTGAACGAAACAATTGCATTCAATCGCCAAATAAGCATTTGTAATGTGCAGTAAAGCTAATGATTGGCTAATAATTTATAAAAAAAATGTCCAAAAGTTTTGTTACAAATATTTTTTGTGGAAAATGTTATTGAATTTTGAAAATGCTTGATGTGTTTCAAAAAACCTGAAAAATGATTTCAGACATAAGTTATGATTCAATTTCTTAAATCAATGAAGTCTTGAAAAATATTTAAGATATGTTTAATCTTTTCTGATTATGATTTGACTTCAATTTTCTTGTAGATTGAACTCAATGTTGAAAAACTAAATAAATACTGAACTCAAGTGAAAATGCAATCAAAAAATCGAGAAAACAGTAGAAATTCTTGTGATAAATGAAAATAAACGAGTTTTAAGTCATTTTTTAAAACAAGAAATATATTTAATGTCTCGTATTATAGATATTTTTATACTCCACTGAAAATATAACAAATGTATTGATTTTAGTAAAGAATGTTTTGATACATTTTAAAACATTTATACCTTTCAAATACTTTATTGAATTTAACCTCAAGATATAACAAATAATTGCCAATTTAAGTGTTTAATTATTGATTGTATAAAATATTAAAAAACATGTCAAATACCTTTAATTTACATTGAATAGAAAACAATAACTAACTGTAGATTTTAACAATAGTAAGAAATACTTATCGATACTTATATTTTAAGAAACAATGAAAAACAATATTTTGTAAAATTATAAATACATGTATGAGTTTATAAAAAACAGATTTTGAGTAAAATACTTAAAACAAATAAAAATGGTTAAGATTGTTAAGACGATCGGCCAAATTTGTTATATCTCTGGCGCTTCTTTCTTTCGGCCGCGTATTCCTCCAAATCTTTGTCTAATTCTTCGGCGCTCAACGATCTCTTCAACGATTCTGACGGCCTATCCTTTGGGGTCACAACAGAAGCGACCGTCTCTTTAGGTTTAGTTTGAATGCCTTTCGACTCAATTCTTTGGTTAGGTTTTGATTCAGTCATTTGATTGGGTCTGTGTTTGGATTCATTGGGTTTCGACGGACCCCCGTTCAGGAGCGGCTTCGGCTCTCGGCTTAGTCTCGGCTTAGAATACCCGGGAAAGACTCTAAAATGTTCAGGGGCGTTACCAGAATAAACGTCAGTGAGATTAGAATTACCGGCTACAGGCTTAGAGTGACCGGGAGTCGGTTTGGGTTGAGTCGGTTTGGGTTGAACAGGTTTAGGTTGAGCCGAATTGGGTTGAACCGGATTAGGTTGAGCCGGTTTGGGCGGATCGGGTTTGGTTTGAGGTTTGGGTTCATTGGGTTTTGTGACATTAGGTTTGACAGCATTGGCCTCTGAGTGCTGCAGGTTTAGTAGCATTGAATATTGAGGTATATTTAGTCTCATATGTCTTCCGTCGACAATCTTTCCGTCCAACGAATTGCAGGCGTATTCCGCGTCCCGAAAGCGTTCAAAGACGACGGTTGCGGTGCCACTCGATTTGCCGTTTGGGTAACAGTGAATGTCCGCACTCACCAATCGGCCGATCGGCTCAAAGATTGAGCGCAATTTTTTGCTCTTCATATCATATTTAAGATTTCGCACAAATACGTGACCATTGGTCTCATTGCCGATGTTGTCTGGTATTGGCTCTGGTTTTCCATGTTTTTTGATACCTGAAGTCGACTGCGATTCCCGTCTTTTTTCGGGCGCTTTAACAGATGAAGTGTTTTGTGAAGGATTCCGAAGAAACGATGGCTTTCCGTAATCAAGAAGAGTCGGGTCTTTTATAATATCATCCAAACTTAGACTACATATAAATTCAATTCTTTCTTCTTCTGTCACCACTTTGTTAGACATTTTTACTGCAATTATAATATACAGACTGAATGAAACAAATGCATAAAACACACTGATATTAGTCTAACAGCTAATGCTTTTCTAATGGATTGATTGACTATTTGACATGAGTCAAATAAATTAATAAACTTTTTATAATTGATTTTTAAGCTGATATCCAAAGGGTTTACTTATTGTAACAATAGGTATACATGAAATGATTATTTTATATACAAAATGTTAGAAAAAAGATTATGAGTTAAACTATTATTAAATTTCCAGATGCTATTGAAATTAATATAAAAGTATATTATTCTGTAGTCATTCGTTATTTTTATAATAATTAATTGTTAAGTCCTTCAAAAGATTAGACTAAACTTTCATTCGTTGATTTATTTATTACTTTACATTATATGTAATCTTTTAATCATGATTAAGAATTTTTAAGATATATTTATTTTTAATGGAATATTAAGTTAATAATACCACGAGTCAACAAATATTATAGAATATTAATTTTTAACGTTAGTGTTTAATAATTTAGTTAAATATATACATGTATTGTATATAAAAATAGTATAAAACATACATGTACAGTACAGCATATATGGCCAAGCAATTTTATTAATAAAAATTGCTGAAACCTTCCATCAATTTAAAAGTTTAGTGGTTTATAGAAGTCTCATAATATTAGCAATGTAAAAGTCAATTTTAAAATAATTCAAACAATTTTATGTTTGAGTAAATTAAAAATACGCTAAAAACATATAAAACTACATTTGTGTCATGTCATTTCGTGATTTGGTATAATTGTAATATATTAGTTTACAAAATATCAATAACAGTCAAAATAATAAGTAAATACTTTAATAAAAAAATTAATTTATTTATTGCATAAATAGTATCTAAATTAATTTTGTTTCACTTCTCATTTTGTTGCAATTCATATAATATTGTAAAATATATAATAGAATTGACTGAAATATAATTTTACTAAAGTGTATGGATTATAGTACTGTTAAATATCGTGTTAAATTGTCTTTCTTTTCATTTTTGGTGTTTATATAAAATAATTTTTTGCAACAAAATATCAATCGCCTCAACAGCACAAACATAAGCCGAGAGTAGAGCCGAGTTCGCAGATCTCATAGGAATATAAATGTGAAAAAAGAGGGAATAAAACGATTTTTTTCTTTTCTATTATTTGATAAATTTTTTTAAAGTTATAATCTAATCTAATCGCTTGACTTAGCATTTCTTAGACTGTATATAAATATTTTTGTATTAAAATGTGCAATTGTTGGATATGTTGTCAGTAGTGTACATATTCTTATATACAGTAGAAATGCATTTAGAGTAATGTATGAATAAAGAGACTGAAGTTTATAATCACACTCAACAAGCAGTGAATGCAATACTTTACTATCAAATATGATTATTTTGATAGAAATTCAATGCAAACTTCACCCAATTCCTCAAATCGACAGAGATTTGACTCAATTATTGTATGAATTAAAGCGAAAAAATGGCAAATAATATGATATCAAAATAACTGATACCTAAATGCATATACAGTAGAGTGTTATACAGTGTCATACAGTTTGCGCTGTAATGCTGTGCTGTAAGTAAGCCCCACATAAGACCTGAGAGTAGATTAAACGAGTTATATATTCAATACAATATAATTCTGTATAATATAATAGAGAGAAGAAGTGATCGTTCGTTCGTTTTGTCAGTTTTTCATTTTTCTATATTTTCTAAACTAATGTTAGTCTCAAGTATTAAAGGAATTCTCTTTTGTTATTATTTCACATTTTTTTGATTACGACTTCAATAAAAATAACTGATATATTGGAAGAAAGGATGTCTTTAATGGATTTGATGCAAAATCAATGCTTTTGTCTGATATTATGTTAAGAAATTGAAAGTTTGCTCCCTTTCCTCATGATATGAGCTCTTTTTGCTTGCATTGCATTACAATAGGTCTCCAATAATGATCACTCGAGAGAAGACCTTAGCTTTAGATACAATAACAAACACTAGGAGAGAGAGAGAGAGAGAGAGAGAGAGAGAGAGAGAATTGATGTCTAACTACTGGTCCTTTCCTTTCTCTCCTTTCCTTCAATTCATGCTTTTATATCTATCGCACAAAAGCTGTGCCACAGATGTTATCGTTTTGTCAAAATTATAATATATTATTTAAAAATGTCTCAACTATTAAACAAATTAAGCAAAATTGAAACAATTGACTCTTATTAACACAAAACAGTATTCATAGAAAATATAATATTGGCTTATATTTACATATACACAAAATGATCGCAATTTTGATTATTAAATACAAAAATAAATGAGTATTGAATGTGAGTTTATGCTGTGTTAATGTGTATGCAATGTATTGAATGTATTTAGAGTGCGCGCAAAGAACCAGCGTTTGGGATGTATTGGATGTTTGGATACATCTCTTAGAGAGAGTTAGAGATCCGATGGATGTGTGACGCGATTGTTGTGTATGTGATGTGCAGTCTCTTTATGAACACAACATAGCAATAGTCGATGCCTTTCAGTACTATTCCTCTCACTCTTCTCACAAGTCACAGCTTTTTCTCTCCGCTCTCCGGGCGACTCATCTCTAGTCTATATCATTGTATTCAACGATTCATTGTTTCAATTCTCTATTTATCTTTATATTCAGCGAACTATTGTATTGAATGCCATGAAAACCACTTTTTAAAGACTTGATGACTTGAAAACACTAACCCCGAGGCTATCGTTTCGTGTGATTATATAATACAAGTCTGAGTTCAATACAAAACTATATACAAGTTTTGTAATATATAGCAGTTTATCGTCTGAATGGCAAACTTTTCTTCTATTTGCTACCAATTGGTTATTTGTGTCCATTTCTCTAATTATTATTGCTTTTAATGAGTTTATTTGTTTCGTGAATTCATTTGCTGTGAAAATAACACTAATTGTGTGATCAAAAGTAACGTTATATGAAATGACTTCAAATGATGAATTGATTTCAGGATAACATGTCATATAAATAATATGCAGTTTAATTAAACTTAAAATATAATATAATATAGCAAATCATCTGATGTTTGGTTTGACAAAAGATCCTCACATCGAATGAAGTGCCGTACGATTGGCCAGAATATTGTCGGCCAACAGCCCATCCGTGTCGGTAAGGCATCAGTTTTGACATCAATTATTTAAAATCATTTATTGATATATCGTGTGAATGAAAGTAATTACAATTACTATTGGATCTTATGAGCGATCGGCAAATCTTATAATAAGAGTGGTATTCAAGTGCTGTTTAATATTCATTGAGTGCTGGGAATCAATTAAGTGATGCATTCAATGGGTTCTTCGGTATACATACAGTGCTCTGTCATGTGTTGCCTGTATTTGCATATCCAAGACATTCACTACAAAATAGTCTTATAAAGTATATGTTGGAGAAAAGTGTTGTAAATGCATTGCACACACGATGTATAGAGTTTGCTGTTAATTGAGACTCACATTTGATATTATATTTTGATTATATATAAAACTCAAACTCTTTTAATCGTTTTAAAAGTTAATTAAAGCACTCATTAGCTAATAGTTTATGCAATAATAAAACGCTTCAATTGGGACCAAACTTTTTTGTTGCCTCGATTTATATCTTATTTACTATTCGCTCGTCTGTAAGACTCAGCTCTTTATTCCAAACACTGATATAGTCTTTGATCTCTCTTTTCCTCCTCATTCCGCTCTCCTTTCAAATGATTGTATTTTTCTCCTAAAGTCAGAGCGTATAACACATAGACTGCACACAACACTACACTATCTGTATACTGTATGGCAAACACTTTTGTAGAGACATTAGTTATCCCGGGTTTTAATGCGTCCACTGATGCGATAGAGTCTCCAAAATGGCTTTTGTCTCCAATTGTGGATCCATTGGCTCGGCCTCTATCGCAAGCCGACAACTGGTCCCCATCTCTACTAATACATCACATCTCTCGATGGCTGACAGTTAATTGAATGTCAACCAAATTCAGCAGAGATGAGAGCAATAATATTTAGTTTGAAGCCAATGACCACATGTTTGATCTCTGAGCTCAACATTTATTTGTAAAGACATGCCATTCATTGCGAACACCAATCAAAAGAATAAACGAATAAATTCTTTACCAATTTTAAGCCTCAAATAAAATTGCGTGAAGTCTTCATCCGTTATTAAAATTGTTGTCACAATTAAAGCATTTTAAAAATTTAATATATTTTTGTATAAAAGATACTTAAGTATGAAATTTTATGTAATAATTAGTTACATTCTTTAATGATGGATTTAATAATTAATTTTAGTATTCAATTTATAAAACTCACACTAATTGGTAATTAGAAAGTTATTTAAAGTTTTAAATAAAATTTTAAAATTCACATTAAAAAATTAAATATTATTGTTACAACAGGGAATTAAAATCTCATTTATATCGATTATTTAAGTGATCAAATGATAGCATTCTTGATATTATGAAAAATATACAGAAATGTTAGACATACTTGAATGTTAATACAAAATTCAGTAAAATAATGTAAAACAATGACTTTTAATGCTTTGAGCTATACTTTCAAAATAAAAAAGAAATTATAGCTATTCTGTAATTTTAGTTATAAAATTCTTTCCCGAAATATTCAGTTATAAATAAATTCATAATTTTAACAAAAAAATCACTTTTAATCTGTTTTTGTATTTTTAAAAACATTAATTTAAAAAGAGTTTAATTATTTATACAATGGATTGTTTTAAACATATTTGGCGATAAGTTATTAGCCATAAAATATAAGATCATTTATTCACTTCATTCTTGACATCAATTCATAGCTTGTATTGGCTTTAAAATTACAAGCGCTTCGGGTTTTGTCAACTATTTTTGCAGTTTTCCCAAAAATATTGTAATGCATTTCATTGTGAGTGTTCGGCGTGTCTGTCAAAGACATGCATTTTATAAGTTAACAGTTAACTGTAACATGTAAGTTTAGTTAAACAATTCTAGTTCACTGTGTATTATATAATAATATAATGCTATAAAAATTGCTTTTTCATTTTAGAGGATTATGTAATACTTAACACCAAATTTACAGTATTTTTAAGTTTTAAAATTTGTTTAAATAATTTAAATGTCAATTATTATCATATTTTTAGAAATGTAGGCAAATATTAATTAATTTTACATGATTTTATTCCAAATTTCATATTTCTAGTTTCATTAGAATAATTTTAAAAATAATCTTGGTCTCATTATTAATAATTAATGTAAAATCAAACTTAAAAGTAAGCAAAAATTTAATTGAAAATTATAACGACTATAAGACTGTAAGTCTCAATGGTTTCTTCAAAGCTATCGATTCAGTGCTTAACTTAATTCTTAGAGGCATTTGTGGTTATATTATATAAATGTTTGTTTATTTTTGCTTTCATTGCATTTCCTTCCTTGAGATTGAAACCGAAGCCCAAAAATATTAATGATTTCTTTTAAAGAAAAATATAAATCACTTAAGATTTACGAAATTTTGTACCTGTTTTTAAAAGAAGAGATTTTCAGATTTTAGTTTTAATGATTTTTGGCCGGATTTGGGATAAGTTTATGCAAAATAAGATTGAAGTTTGAAATTTTTAGGGGTTTTGTTAGCATTGTATGAATTATAAGTCCTCACTATATCTTCACAATTCTTAACTTTAATAAAACTTTAGAAACTTTATGAAATTTTTCTGTAACGCAAATTAATAATTATGGTATTTTATATTTAAAGTTTTTGTTTTAAAAATAAGCATAATATTTTATTAGATGTCTAATGCATTGCATAGTCATTATTTTTAAACAAAGTTTTTAATTAAGTAAATTTGAACATTATATTTAAAATAAAATATAAAAATAATATTTGACAAGTTATTTAATTAATAAACACAATACAACTGTACGTTAGACTGTTATTAGATGTGAAGTAATGTTTAGTAAATTAATATAACAGAAGTTCACTCTAAACTTATATCTCATGTCTTATCAAATTAGAAGCATTATATTGAAAGTAAAAACAAGTGATTTATGAGTTTTGAAATGTGTTTATAAGAAGTACTTAATGGGAACCTTTGGTGAACAAAATATAGTAATGGAGAGAATGGTCTAAACTCGTGCACGACTGCCCTCTTCCACATCCAATTCCATGTGATTTTCACAAACTTATACTCCGTTTCCTTTACTCAAAGGGACTTCTCTAAGGTTTCAGTGTCTCTCAAATACAGTACAAGCATTTGTATAAACATTTTTATGTTTTTCTCTCTTCTTATAGACCGTAAGCCCTGTATTGGCTATTCTTTAGTCACACTTTCTTAGGGCTTGATTTCATAGGTTTTGAATCTCACGTATTGAATGGTATAAATTGTTGAGAAGAGTTTTGAGCATCAATTGTAAGAGACATGACATGACACACATCGACACAATAGCTAACACTACAGACATCATTAGAAGGCATAGAAAATCAAATTTCTTGTTGTAATCACCGTTAATGAAGTGAGAGTTTGTCGGCACTCACTGTCTGCCTCTTTAATGCCATTATTAAGCAATCGGTGTTTTAAGTCCTTGTTTTGCTCTTAACAACAAAACTTAAGAGTATTTCAATTTAGTTGTGATTTCGAGCCAAAAGTAGACTTTATTTTTTTTGTATAACACATAGGAATATATCATATATATTGTGCCCATCTTTTCCTTCCTCTACTTTACTTAAGCCATAAATAAAAAAGTTTTAGCAATGAATATAAGCAAACATTTGGCAGTAATTCATGTGAAGACTCGTTTCCAAATAACTTAGACATCATTTGCTAACAAAACGCTTTATGTTCACTAAAGTGATGGCCATTTCATTCTCTTTACTTCACTAAAACTCTTATATTATTCTGATATTAAACCCGAAAAAATACTATAATAAAAATTGCAAAACAATGTTTAGAAATGATATTGTTTACAATATTTGACTTGAATTGTATCAACTTTTTCAATAAATTAGTCGCAAATATTGATGTATAAATGCAAACATAACTCATTTATTTCCTCCATTCGCAAGTGATTTGAAGGAAAGAATTGTTTGGGAAATAAAATTTCTTCAACTCTTTCCAAATATTTTTCTATTTTAGTTTTATTACCAAAAGCTTGAGTACATCTTCAATATAGTTATCGATTTGGTTTCCCAAATGACTTGTTGTTAAAAAACAGAGACTTGCAATTTGGACACAATAGTAGCTCTAATATTGTATTGTACTGTAAAGTACAGTAAAGCAATGCTAGAGTAGATTACTTTAATAGAAAAACACAATTATAATACATAAGCAAATTATTACATTCAATTATTTTGATTATATTGTAAAAAAAAGATTTATTTAAAGTAAATTCATGTGAAAAAGGTTTTCAAATACATAACAAGTGTGTTATCAAAAAATATGATCCCTTTATACGAACTAATAATTGATACTTTGGATAACTATTTTCTCTTCAGATAAAAAGATGTAATCCATTGCATACTTAAACTATTTTATCTAATGCTGTATAAAATTACATTTATTATATATTTAACGTATATCTTATAAGTACTGTACTTTCATTTGCCGAAAATTTATGCAATAATTCAAAACAAGTTTTAATTATTATGTTTTTTGTTTAAGAACTGTGTTATTATTCATAAATATATAACAATATATTACTAACAATTGCAAGATATTTTGATATGAATATTCTTAAGACACAGAATCTGAATGTAAATTATATTAACATTTATAGTCTTTAATAACGAAATAAACCCAAAGTTTATTTTATATAAAAAAAGCAAACCACATATAATTTACATTTATTGCAAAATTGATCGTTAAATCTATTATAAAGCTTTATAAAACATACAGTAATTCATAAGAATGTTATGCAATATTAAGTTATATATTTATAGAGTTTATAAGGGCTTTGAGTTTTAAGATGAAAACTTATGTCTGGCTATCATTTACTGTGTTTATAATCTTTTCCTAAATTATTTGCTATCATTTAATTAATTAATTAACTTGTGATAATTTGCAGACTGTGTCACATTTGCAAACATAGTATTGGTTTGGATCATATGTCTGACAATTTGTTTGACACAACAAGCTATTAGTACGGCGACCGGCGACTCAACAAATCACCAATACTTTAAAGTAAAACCCAAAGACGTTGAGGTCATCGAAGGTATGATTAAAACTTTATAAACAATGTGTGAAAGAAATGGTGTTTTGAATTAAATGAATGATTGATTGAATGTTAATATAACATAAGGAGCTGACGCTGAGCTCGAGTGCCAAATCAGTGGTGATGTGAATACCGGTGCGGTTGAGGCGCGCGTCCAGTGGGCGAAGGATGGCTTCTTATTGGGTAAGCCATAGATATATTGCACTCTCTTTAATGGCATAACTTATAGAATTACACAATAATTTCATTATATGCTCGCAATTCACTCACTCATGAGTATAAACGGAGAACAAAACTTTTTTCGATCTCATATATCACTTAAAGTGTTTGCCAGAGCTTTATATTAATATAAGTTATTATTTTACTTTAAATATGAAGACATTTATAAAATTAAGGCCCCTATTTGTGAGGCAATGTAACGAAACAACTAATGCCATAACTGTTTCGCTCTCTCATTGATTTTATTAACTCAACTCCGAAATCATGGGTTTTGAGAAATGTTTGAACGAGTCTTTAGTTGCGATATAATTGCAATGATTCGCATCTAATTTAATAAGAAATGCCATTTGTTTTTGTGTTCAATCATACGATTGAGAAATGGTATCTCTTGACACTTAAAACACAAAAAACAGATCAAATGCTACTCTATTTTAAAAGCAATTATTTGATTAAACCTAAGATAGCAAACTTTCTTCAAATGCGAAACATATCGTATATTTCTGTTTCTTTGTATACAAATCTTTTAGATCAACATTTAGCTCACCTTTAAGTTAAATTCAACTATTATATGAGATTTTGTAAAATAAAGAAAAGTTACAGATAAAACATATTTATCATTAAATTTAAATAGTGTTAAAAATAATAAAACACATTAAACAATATCAATATGTTTTGTTTAAAATTGTTCATCAATTCAAACATAATGCCACACAAAAGGACTTTAATTAACTTTTGTTAGTTTAATAAAATATTATATTTAACTATTTATTGTATATTATGCTAAAAATGAATGTAATTTGAAATTAATTGTGAAATAAATGGTTTGTACGGAAACCACAGAATCGGTTATTCAAATAATTTGAAATTTAATGAACTTTTATGAATTTGAAAGTTAATGTTTCACTAAAAACAATATAAAAGTCTAAAACTGTTTACTAAAAGATAAGCCAAAAGGGATGAAAATGATTAATCGACTTAAAGTTTTCCCAATGAATTCAGCGGCACTTTTTAGCGACACATTTGATAGAAAAGCGCACATATATTGGGCTCGACTTAAATGTTAAACTAAATTATATCGTATTTTTATCGTCGTCTCTGATATTTGCTGTCAAAACACTATCGTTTGCCATCAAATCGGGAATTATTAAAATAAATATTAAATTGCAATCCAATTGTCAAAAGATTGTGAGAGAAGATTGACATTACGTTTACATATAAAAATAGTTTCGGAAAATATTTGTGCTTTTATTTTCTTCTAATAAAACGATATTCCTTTCAAATACTCGACACAAGTATTTAATAAATGAATCAATGAATGAATTGTCATAAATCTTTGAGACTATGGAAAAGACCGCAATAACACTATATATTGCACTATATATTTAGATATATTACATAATCGTTATCCTATATAAAGTTATATATCAAAATATATTTTCATTAAAAACTAATTAATTATTTTTGAAAAAAACTTAACATTTTATACTTCCAAACAAATTAATAATATTCTTAATAAAACGTTTTGATTGTTTACTCAAACAAATAAAATTACTTATAACTTTAAATACAGTATATTAACAAAACTACAAAATTACGGAAATTTATAAATATATTTTCATGTTTTAATCAGATTATCAAAAATTATAACAAAAAAAGATATTCATACAGTTTTTGTGAAGCAAAACAAAATTAGTTAAAAATTAATTCAATTGGTTAAAATTATATTTTTATGTATGCAAATTATAAATGTTTAGCTTAATATTTGAGCTATACACATTACGTCTTATGTGATGAGGCTTAAGAAAATTTATAAGTTTTTTTGAATACCATTTAAGCGACAAAATAGTTGTAAAATATATTACATTTATATTATATATCCATTTGTAGTGTTTAGTAGAGTAGAGATGTTTTCTCAATTTGACAATTGTATGGCTAAAGTAGACTCACATCCAGACTCTCGACAACAATCCTTACATTTTTCAAAGAATTAGATGACTATAACATAACATAAAAAAGGATTTCTATAATAAAATATGGGCTCAAATAGATTTTCAATCGAAGCAAATAATTGTATGTCTTTTTGACAGAATTACTAATGAATTGCTTTACTTTCAAAGCAAACGCTTTTTACAAATGTTAAAACGGTTTAGACATGACTTACAAATGATCAAAACATTTACATTTTACAAATATATAGATTATTATATAATCATTACATTATTCTTTTTATATAAATACAACTCTTTTATAGGTTTATTATTTAAATTAATTATTCCTCATATTTTATTACTAAACCATTATAGGTATAATATTTTTGAAATAATATTATAAAAAGAAATAATTTAATAACTATGAATTTTATAACAATTATATAAGGCTAAAATTTTAGTATAGTGAATGACCAAGGTTACCAATTTATTTTTAGTATTAAATATTTACGATTTTACTATAGATGACAATACTTTTAAAGCATATAAATTTTAACGATATATTCAATTGATATTTAATTGTTGTAAAAATAAATATATGAAAGGAATAATAGAGATCTCAATATATAAATAATATATTGTATTTTTGGCAGTTATTGACACCGCAGTCAATGTTGTGGCCATTAAATGCAATTTATGATCATTTCATAGACAATATTCCCAAATGTTTTGCGCAAATAATAAATTAAATTTCAAAGAATTTTGCATTGAATGAAAAGTTTTATATATCATAAAAACTTTTGTCAATTGAATTAAAAGGAAAAATATATCACTTTATTCACGACAACTAAAGTATATATTTTTCAAACGTATGAAAATTTTTTTTCAAACAATTGAATTCTTTATTATTGTTAGGTTTTTCTGTCAATCACATAGAATTCACATTATTTGCCAATACTGTATTTATAATAAATGATTCATTTGGAAAATGGAAAATTAATTTTTAAAAATCAGTTATAAAAATATTATGGTCATTTTAAAACCAGTAAATAATTATTTAAGATAATAAATATCTCATATGCATATTGAGGGGTGTTATGAAGGCATTGGAAAGTTTTATTCGTCATTTGTTAGACGATTCCAAGAAGTATATTTTTTTTGTATGAATGCATTGTATAAACAATTCTTTCGTGTTTTCTGATATAAACTTTAAAAATACAAATATTTTTTTGCCAACTTTTTGAGCATTTAATAAAATGGTTAAACTCCGTGTCTTTTATTTTTATAGGATTTCAAATTAATGTCTCGATTGGCAACAATTTTATGACCAAAAGAACATTAAGGGCTGAGAAATTTGTAATCATTTGTAGTGATTGTTAGCAAAACTTGATTCCCTTAAATATGATGATCACTAATACAGCGCTAGTCATGTAATTATGTTGTAATTCTGTACTCAAAGTAAATATTTTTCATTTGCCATAATATCTGACGATTAAATGTAACACAAAAAGCAAACCGAGTCGTGATTTAAGGGGGCGTTGAGACACATGTGTGTAAACAAACGATGCAATTATAGACAAACATAAATTTGACAAAAATAAGTCCACAATTTTGGATTCTTTTTACTTGGGATCATAAACAATGACTTGGGTTTATGTTACCAATCAGTATACAAATCAAACTATATTTAAGAAATTAATGCTAAAAGTAGTTTATATTTTAATTTCTAAATATATTTTAATACATTTTGAAAAATATCATCAAAAAAAAAAGATTTATTGAAAATAATGTGTTAGACTATTACTAATGTAAAGGTGGACTCAAAGTGTTGATTCAATCACACAATTTCTATATAATATTAATGTTTTAAAATCTCAAAAATATATTAAAATAACCACCTATTTTGAGTGGGTGTCAGTGTTGGTAATGCATTTATGCCTATCAACCCTCAATATTGGTCAATGGTTTGAGCACTCATTTGAATTGACATTTGACTCATCAGACAATAGGCAGACAGGAAATGAAATCACAAAATATTGAAACATTT
>CAJPIZ010000694.1:0-21678 GCA_905368565.1 Medioppia subpectinata
ATTTTATTTAAATTTTTTAGAAAATAAAATTTGGTTATTATAATTTTTTATTTTTCATTTCAATTAAGCCTTAAAATATTCAACATTTTACCATATTACAATACAATATAATGCAAATTAATTAATCATATTTAACAGCTCTATAGCTATATCTACCATCAGCATAAGTGTCCACAACAAGAACTTGACCAACATTGATTTTTTGCCGCCGACCAGTATATCCCAACCAATATTTGTCATAAAGTCGTCCGGGAGTCGCATAAAACACTAGGTTATTGGTGTTTACTGTAAGACCATTACAAGTGACCTCGGCTGTTTTTGACCCGGATGTTTCAATCGTGCCAATTCGCAATGCACTGTCATCGCTGCTGTTGCAAATGAACACGGTGGCCCATTGTAAAGTCGTGTTGACAATTGGCGTAACGGCTACCAAAAAGTAAATTTACAAATTGCATTCTTTTACAAAATTACACTAGGTTTTAAAATCAATCTGCCTTGTCTAATTGTATGATATAATTAATTTAACTCACCAACATTGTACGGCATTCCAGGTGGGCTTACTGAAATGAAAAATAAAAAATTATAATAACCAAATTTTATTTTCTAAAAAATTTAAATAAAATATACTGTACCTCCTGCATCTTGGGCATAAACGTATGCCATTAAGGGCAAACATAAAATCAATTTAATCATTCTAGTATTTGATATATTATTTTACAAACTATGACATAATTGTGTAAATTTTAGACCTAATATAGCCTTTTAAAATCACAATTCAACATAGAACTAGTAGTTTATACTATTATATTACTAAAATTCCACATCTTTATTTAAATTAACACAACTAAATAAAGAGCGAGTTTGATTTTAAACATACTGCATGTGTAAAACTTATATCAATATACAAGAGATTAGATTTTAGTCTATGAAATATTATATAATCATACAAATATTAAGAAATACTAGATAAGTGTCTTACAAACATTGTCTATTAATAAATTTGCTTCCAACCTTGTTTTGGCTACAAATTTATAATTTTAAATTTTTCAATAGGACCTATTTGATCTACATCTGTTCTAACATTAGTTAACTATTGTTGTTAAATTATTGTTTAAAAATTAAATAAGTGTGCAAAAAAATTTTAAACACTTGTTTGAAAACAATTATAACAACAATGCATTGATATTTCAATTAATCGAGTTTAAAAAATTATTTGTAAAATATAATTATTATTGTTACTTATTAACTATTGTTAACCCTATACGCGTATTTTGGGTGATTAGTAACCCAGAGCAACTTTGAAAATCAATTAAAAATCAGCGGTTTATGCTATTATAAAATAAACTCAGTTATGCCTCGGAAACATTATTTATTATAAATACAGAAAATTTTAGATTTTTAAATTTAATTTATCATATTTTAATTAACAATTAGGTAATTAAAATCCCATAAGACGCGTAACGTAAGTTTTAATACTGTAGTATAAACAGTGCTAATCATTGTAGGTGTTTTGCTCGCGCATGACGCTGTGACTGGGACACAAATCTCCCACTGTGCACGATAAGTAGTAAATTTACCGTTTGTAAACAAAACTACACTCACATGATTTCACGCATGACCATTAAACATGATTGGTATTGGCTTAATACAAGTTACTCAATTTGATCATTACAGATATTTTTTTATTAATGAAAATACATATAATTAAAAATTATATTTTGTAACAATGCAACTATTACAAATACAAAAATGTACAAAAGATTTAATATAGTAGCCCGGTTATACAGCAAATATATTGTATAAAAACATTGTATATGGTATATAATGTACATTAGTACAGTATACGCTATGTGCAAAACAAGTAACAGGTTATGTATTTATTTTATTCGTATAACTCCAATATTATATTAATTATCGATAATACTATAATAGAAGTTGATAAAATAATATAAATTTAATTATAATAGTAAACTAGTTTATTTTATAAAATGATGTTTGAATTACGGGGGAATAATGAAACAATTAAATGTTTATTTAATAAAACGCAATCATATGCAACAACACCTATTACTGATTCTACAAACATACTTACTGCTGGGTTATAATTCTCCCACTGTACACAGTTGAGCATATATGGGAGATTAAACTCCCAATTTACACACTACACTGCTGGGTGATTTAAATCCCATGATAATCGCAACGTTCATAATGTATGCAGACGCTTATAGGGTTAATAACTAATTAATTATTGTTAGTAATAAGTTATTAGATAATTGAATATAAACAAAATAATTTACTACATCAGACACAGTTTATTAACTTATGTACATGTAATCTCACTTTCCCCAATTAAAAGTTAATAAAATAAAAATTTTCAAAACTGCTAATTGTATTAGAGATTTGCCTTGTTATTACATTGATGTACTCAAGTTTTCAGTACATTGCACAGCATAGAGAAAAATAATACTTTTTTGTATATTTCATTTATCCGTAATTGATTGACGTGAATTTTAATAAAAAATATTTTAACCATTTTTAATGTAATTAAACTAATTGTAAGTTAATCCTTGGAAAAAATTTTAAACAAAACCTATAATTTATTAGATTTAAACATTTACATAATATGAATACATAATCTGAGCTGTATTTTTTAAATGATTATTATTTATTAGTTGTAGACTCTAATGTTAAAACTAATTGAATTTCATAGCAATTGATATAGAAATCATAAAACTAATGATTTAAGTTTATTTCACGCGTTGATTCAATGGTTAACTAATTATAAGTTATATACAAAGTCATTTGTTTTAATTTCTATTAATATATATAAAGTTGTGCACACAAATCAATTGCAATAATCATGTAAATAAATATTTAAAAACTTTACAAAACTTACTGTTAATATAAAACAATCAATAAATTTGTATAATATTTCGTGATATGTCTTTGAGAAATATTATGTTTTGTATTTAAAAATTGTAATAATGTTTTGGAAAAAACTTTCATCAAAAGGAAAAGCCGTTTTGATTACTGGTATATTATAAATAGTTTTGTTTTGATCTAAATCTTTATTGTCTTTGTTAGCTGATATACCGTATGTTAATATATTATCAAACATATATAGTTACTACTAATAATATACTTTATTATAATAAAATGTAATTCTCTAATTTAATTAATAAACAAAAATTGATGATATTTTAAAAAATAGGCTGCGATTCTGGTTTTGGCAATCGTTTGGCTTTCAGGTTAAACTCAATGGAATTTCGAGTCTATGCGTGTGTTTTGGACACAAACAGTACCGGAGCTCAGGATTTGAGCAATAAATGCCAGTTTAAGGACGAGATATGTATTGTGCGAATGGATGTCACTATCGATGAGGACATCAATCGGTGCCACGAGTTTGTTGTCGCGGATCTACAGACCAGTGGTCGTGTGTTGTGGTCAGTGGTCAACAACGCCGGTGTTATGACATACGGGCACTTAGAATGGGGTAAATTTTCCCAATACACTAAAGTGTTTGATGTGAACGTGTTTGGTGTGGTTCGGGTGACCAGAAAATTCATACCACTTATACGAGAGTCAAAAGGTTTGTCATCTATAAAAAATTATAGTCTTTCTACAGCATATCATGCAATATAAGTTTTATTTAGACTTTTTATCTTAAATAAAATTTAAAAATTTAATTTATAAAATATAAATAAAAATTTAACTAAAACAAATCAATAAGATAAACTAAAATATAATTTAATATACCTAGGTCGCTTAGTGTTCACAACCTCTCAGGCGGGTCGAGTGGCGTTAGACAATCTCGGCGTGTATTGTATGTCCAAAGCGGCGATCATAGCGTTCACTGATGTTTTGCGGCGAGAGATGCGACCCTTTGGGGTACGGGTGTCAAACATAGAGCCCATGCTTTTCAAGACAGTTATGGTTACTTTGGTTAAACATGAGTTCAACAAGAATTGGTCCGAAACGGACGGTGCGATACGCGATGTCTACGGCGAGGCCTACGCCCAGCGCCAGATTAAAGTATTTGACTTTATAATGTCTATGGCTATGGCTAATGGAAATCTTGATATCGTTGTCGACGATATGGTTGACGCGGTGGCCAGTCGTCGGCCCAATAAATACTATAGACCTGTACATCGGTGGTGGCTCCACGGCTATCACCGTATGGCTCGTATAACACCCCAATGGTTTACCGACCATATTTTCTATACACTCAATTCAAAGAAACCTGCGTTTATGGAAAATAATAATAATATATAAAATGAGTTTGAGTAAGCACATTTTGTATAATGTTATAATACAAATAATATTACATTTATTATTTTATTTACATTGTTATTTTAGTTAAGTAAAATTAAAAATATTATGGTGATTGGTCAATATTATAAGAGTATTAATAAATGTAAACTAATTTTAATAAAAATAGATTTATAATTTACAAATTAATAAATAGTAAAATTATTCAAATGTCTGAACAAATTAAGCGACTATAAAATGTATTATATTTATATCAATATTGTTATAAATGCATAAGAATTTCGATTTATTAATATAATAAAATTTTATTAATAAAAAAATTGATAAAATTACATAATAACTTTGGAGCAGTATACTTAATGTAGTAATTATAAGTTCAAGATATAATACATAATTTATAAAATACAATTACAATTTAAAAAATAACATAATAAGTTAGTGTTTTCTATTAACCAAAATTAACTTTCTATTTATTACAGAATTTTGAAAAAATTATTTCTTTAAATAAGGATATCATTTAAATTAATATTAAAAATTATTTCGTGGCTTAAAAATGTTTGGGAAGTTTTAGGTGATCTTCAAGTCGGACCAACTCTTCACTCAATTGCCACAACTGTTCCGCACTTTTATCGTCAGTAGCCGTCGACACCATTGCATCCACTCGTCGACAATTGCTATACATTTATATCAAAATTAATAATTAAATATATAAAAATAAAACACACAATGAAAAGCAAAACTAAAAACTCACTCATAATAAAAACCCGACTCGTTATCCAACTTCTCTTCGAGGGCGCAGTACAGCGATGTCTGACATCCCCTCTCAATAGACAACCCAAACAACTGACCGATAAGTCGGCCCAAAGTTCTCAGTGCCGGGGATTGTATATTCCGGTGCCAATCGGTCTGAACCGCTCCGGGATGTAGCGAATAGGCTGTGACCGTAGTGTCCCGACCCAGTCTACGGGCCAACTCTCTAGTAAACAACACGTTGGCCAGTTTGCTCTGGGCGTACGCATCCTTGGCATTGTAAGCCCCGTTCCGGAGGTTTATGTTTTGCAGATTCATTTTGCCGAATGCATGCATACCTGACGATACGTTTATTATCCGGGCTTTCGGGGCGTTTCGCAGTAATGGCAACACTGATAGTGTGAGCAGATAGTGGCCTAAAGTGCACACCAAAAAAACTGTAGTTAATATAATTTTTCATATACATTAGTGTTCAAAATATATTATTAAATACCCAAATGGTTGGTCCCGATTGTCATTTCAAACCCATCCTCAGTCTTGGTTTCGGGTATAAAACCAATGCCCGCATTGTTTATAAGTATATCTACTTTTGTCTCCCGTTTCGTGATTTCGGTCACGAATTGACGAACGGATTGAAGTGAAGACAAGTCTAACGGAAGTGAATATATGTCTGCCTTTGGGTTCCTTTGCTTTATATCTTTGATCNAATTGACGAACGGATTGAAGTGAAGACAAGTCTAACGGAAGTGAATATATGTCTGCCTTTGGGTTCCTTTGCTTTATATCTTTGATCGCATTCTCGGCTCGACTCTCATCACGACATCCAATGATTATCTATTAATTAATAAGTAAATAATAATTGTCGTTAATTGTCGTTAAATATTATTATTAATAATAAATATATAGTTTACAACTTAAAATATACACGTTACTTATATTATAAATAATTTTAAGCATGTATAAACTTAATTATTTATTTAATATTAATTAAATATACACTGAATACAAACCTTTGCGCCCCAAAGTGAAAGGCGATAAGCGGTCTCTTTCCCAATGCCCTGATTGGCGCCCGTAATCACCACAACGTGTCCGTCCAGACGGCGCTCACTTCGGCACCGGTTTCTTAATCGCAACACATTTCCCAACACTTCCGCCAATAAACCCAAATATGAACCAATATTTTCTGTAAATGTCGGCATTTTTTTCATAAAAATACTTTTCTAAAAATTATAAAATACTTTTTACAATAAATATGTAGTCTATAAATAACAATATTTAATTTAATGGTAAACAATGTTTTATTAATATATTCATATTTTGCATTTGTTTATATACACGGCTAAATTCATGCGCAAATTCAATGCATTATGGTTTGTAAAAAGTACATATTGAGTGCTTTTTGTCTAACTTCAAAACACAACAATATAACAACTTTTGTACTAAATTTTAGTGCATTTTTCCATTAAATGACATTGGAAATTAATGATATTGTAATATATGTAATATTGTATACATGTATATTTGATGTGCGAGTGTTAGAGAGAGAGAGAGAGAGAGAGAGTGATTTGAAATTTTTAATTTTAATTAAGGTAATTCCTTTTATAATATGACTAGAATAACCTTGCCCGGGTAGATGTATGAATATTTTCAACTTTTACCGTTGAAATCCTTTCATAACCCTATTGTACTAGATTTTATATTAATTAATGAATCTACTTTATTTACATGATTTATAAAAATATAACTTATTGCACTAATTAATTGCACTAATTATTATAGACAAAAAAATAAAACAATTGTTAAATAAAATATTTAAATTAAAAAAATATAATTTAATGTTTAGTTTTAATAAATATTTATTGATATTATTACTCGATTAATTGCAAATTTAATTGTTTAAATGTTAAAATAAATTAAAATTATCTGCAAATTGTATATAGATTGTAATTTAGATATCAATATTAATTAATACAGAATATCCATGTGTTTGACGTAAATTTTGTCGTATATATGGTAAACCTATATAAAATAATTTTATTAAATGGTTGTAAAATGAACAAAAAAAAACTTTTTGTTTCAATCATAAATAATATTATAAATATATAATCATTAATATTTGTTTTCAGTAAAAGAATACTTATATTTGTTTTAAAATCTCTTTAAAGTTAAAATTTTCTATGAATTTAATTTAATCAGTTATTTGAAAATTGTGTTACAAAATTATTTTACAATTATTTGTTATTAATTTTAAATATAAAGAATTATTAGTAAAATAGTATTTTTATAAATTAACTAGTATGTTTTGTAGTAAAATACATTCAAACGAGAGAGCAGTTTTAATTACAGGTCATTACAATCATTTACTTTGAATATTCATATTTCAATTATTATTTTGTAATAACCAAAAATTAAATATAAAATTAAAATATAACAATTATATTTTTTAATCAAAGATTAAATCAGAAATATCTAAAAATTAATTGTCATAAAATAGGTTGCGATTCGGGTTTTGGCAATCGTTTGGCTTTCAGGTTAAACTCAAAGGGGTTTCGAGTCTATGCGTGTGTTTTGGACACAAACAGTACCGGAGCTCAGGATCTGAGCAATAAATGCCAGTTTAAGGACGAGATATGTATTGTGCGAATGGATGTCACTATAGATGAGGACATCGATCGGTGCCACAAGTTTGTTGTCGCGGATCTACAGACCAGTGGCCGTGTGTTGTGGTCAGTGGTCAACAACGCCGGTGTTATGACATACGGGCACTTAGAATGGGGTAAATTTTCGCAATACACTAAAGTGTTTGATGTGAACGTGTTTGGTGTGGTTCGGGTGACCAGAAAATTCATACCACTTATACGAGAGTCAAAAGGTATGTCATTTTCATGATTTCGTATTACTTGAAACATTATAAACATATTGTTTTAAATATATTAATTTGAATTACATTTAATGTACAATTTTTAATTTTTAAAACAAACTTTAAATTAGATTTTTTTTTACAAAAATAACAAAAAATTTAAATATGATAACTATTATTAAAAACAACCAGAGTCTTGTATTACTAATACCCAAAATCCAGTAAAAGTTAACAAATATTAAACTCATTAAATATTTTAAAAAACAATTTACAGCTCGTATATTTTTTTAAATATTCATTTATTATAATTAAATAATTACATAATTATAAACATTTTTATATAAAATACTTTAATTACATTAATTGTCAAACCTTTACAAAACTAAAATGTTATGTTATAGTGCGACAATAATTTAATGTAATAGAAAATTATTGTGATTCTTCAATATATAATGTACAGTAATGAAAGTTTTATTTAGGCTTAGTTTTTAGCTTTTTTAATCTTATATACAATTATAAATATTTAACTAATTATATAAAGATATATAACTTAACTAAATCAATAAAGTAAATAAAAATATAATTCACCTAGGCCGGTTAGTGTTTACCACGGCTCAGGCGGGTCGAGTGGCGTACGACAATCTCGGCGTGTATTGTATGTCCAAAGCGGCGATCATAGCGTTCACCGATGTTTTGCGGCGAGAGATGCGACCCTTTGGGGTCCGGGTGTCGACCGTTGAGCCCCTCATATTCAAGACAGTTATGGTTGGTTTGGGTGAACATGAGATCAGCAGGAATTGGTCCGAAACGGATCTACCGGTGCGGGAAGTCTACGGCCAGGCCTACTACGAGCGCCAGATTAAAATTGTCAACTTTTTATTGCTGATTACACGGCCTAATGGAAATTTGGATATCGTTGCCGACGATATGGTGGACGCTGTGGCCAGTCGTCGGCCCAATAAGTACTATACACCTGTAAATCAGTGGTGGCTTCACGGCTATCACCGTCTACTTCGCATAACACCGCAATGTTTTATCGACTATTTGTTTAATAAGCTTAATTCAACAAAACCTGCTTCGATGCAGCATAATAATAATGTTTAAGATGATTTTTATCAAATAATTTGTTGTAATAAAGATAAATGCCTATAAGAGCGGAATCACTTGATCCCGTATAAAATTTAAAATAATTGATGGATTTATCTCAAATAAATTTTATTATAATTATTGATATTCTGAGAAAAAGTTGATAAAATTTCATTAATTTACCTTTACTTGTTCGTCAGATATAAATTCATAACTGTACTAAAATTTACCCGTGTTTTCACACTACACCAGATTTCGGTAAAAATAGCAAAAGAAATCTTTTTAAATAAATATTTCGATTATATATTCATCATAAAATCATTTTAATGGTTTAGTTGAACAATAAAAACATATTTTTATCAACTCAAATTAATTTTCTTAACCATACATAATCGCCATTTTTGATAGGTTTTACCGATTTATAAGTTCGGGACCGATTGGGATCAGGTTGGCCAGGTCTGATCAAGCTAAAACTTTCCAAAATTGTTATCATATATGGGTAGAATAGTTTAATCAATTAAAGTTTAGATAAATTTATCGGGAACAGTACTTGGCCAAGTGAGTTCCGACGGTGACTTTCCGGGACTTTTTGGGGCCTAAAATTGCGGTCTTTGAGCGATTAGAAATATTTTATTACAATAGACTGTTTGAGAAACAAATTAACTGATGTAACTAGTGTTTAGTGTTCGTTGTCCTAATATAAACAATACAAAATAGATTATTTTATTGGCATGGTTATTTTTGTTTAGAAAATTCTTCTGGTTTGATACCATTTACGGATTAATTGTCCACAATTTGTTTTTTAACTTAATTACGGCTGAGAGAGTAGTCTTAGTGCTCTCTCAGACCTGTCCACTGAGATGGGGCAACGATGTTGTGTGACTGACACATAAAAATTGTTACCCAGAATATAAAATTAATTATAAATTTATTAAGATGTCTTTAATGAAAATCAACATTAATTGAATGCACGGTTTCTATAAATAACCTTGGTTATTTTCAGGTTCATCTAGATATTATTTTATTTAAATAGTTATTTTTATAAAAGAAAATTTAATAAATTGATTGCCAAATAAAATATATGCATATGAAATAATTATGTTTTAATAGATATTATTTTAATTTAAAATTTAATTAATGCACATCACGAAATTCTTATATCTTGAATAAATTAAATTAAACTAAAATGTCAATATATATTGTAATTCAGTTAATAATGTCGTATTTAAAATTTAAAATAATATATTTTATTGCACATTTTGTAAAACCGGTTGTTTATAAAGTTGCTAAACAAAACAATGTGAATAAAAATTATTAATTTTTCAATGAATTTAAGTTTAAGTTTCAATGATTCAAATAATAGTCAATAATTTCCTTGTAATGAAAGTATTTGAGTTTTTATTATATATATCGTTGTCTAGATTTTATGTAATTTAAAATTAATACGTATTAATTTATATTGTTGTTTAAAATACATGGTAAAAGTTATTATGTTTTGGAAAAAAATATTATCAAAAGGGAAAGCAGTTTTAATTACAGGTAAATTATTGTTATAAATTATATATACAGTATATTAAAATATAATTATTAATTACACTGTTTTTAAAATAAATAAAAATAAAACATTATTATAAAATAGGCTGTGATTCTGGTTTCGGTAATCGTTTGGCATTTAGGTTAAACTCAAAGGGATTTCGAGTCTATGCGTGTGTTTTGGATACAGAGAGTACCGGAGCTCAGGATCTGAGCAATAAATGTAAGTTTAAGGACGAGATATGTATTGTGCGAATGGATGTCACTATAGGTGAGGACATCGATCGGTGCCACGAGTTTGTTGTCGCGGATCTAAAGACCAGTGGCCGCGTGTTGTGGTCAGTGGTCAACAACGCCGGTGTTGCGACATACGGGCACTTAGAATGGGGTGACTTTTCACAGTACACTAAATTGTTTGATGTAAACGTGTTTGGTGTGGTTCGGGTGACCAGAAAATTCATACCACTTATACGCCAATCAAAGGGTATGTCATTTGTAAAGTTTGATAAATGTGTTTTTATTTCTACTTGTAACTTTATTTTTAATCCCTTATTGTGGTTTATTGAATTACCTCACTTTTTTAATTTATTACATTAGAAAATAACATGTTTAATTATTACTTAATTTAATAACTATCAGGCTATAAATTTAATATAACATTGCTATATTACTATTTATTATAATATAATTTATACAACTTAATTTAACAATATTATAAAAATAAACAATGATATATTCTAAAATGCATTTAAAATGTATAAAATTCATTATTGTTTATTATTAAGGTCGATTTGTAATCACGGCTAGTATGGGCGGTCGCATTGCTATAGATAATCTCGGTATATATTGTATGACCAAATCGGCGATCATAGCGTTCAGCGATGTATTGCGCCGAGAGATGCGACCCTTTGGGGTCCGGGTGTCGACCGTAGAGCCCATGCTATTCAAGACAGCTATGTATGACATCGTGAAGCCGGAGCTCAACAAAAATTGGTCCCAAACGGAGGGTCAGGTGCGGGAGGCCTACGGACAGCCATACTTTGAGCAACAGTTTAAAACCGTTGACTTTCTACTGACAATAGCGATGGGCAGTAAAAAGCTAGACATTGTTGTGGACGATATGGTGGCGGCTATTGTCAGCCGTCTGCCCAACCGGTGCTATCAACCGGCCAATCGGTGGCTGTTTAATGTATTTCCTACCTTAGTCTATTTAGCACCTCAATGGACTATTGATCTGATTTTCAATTCATTTCAAACAACAAAACCCGCATATGTTGTGCAAAAAGCGGAATAAATTAAGCATAATAATGTATAATTAATTAACTTTATGTTAAAATTTTAAGCGTTTTTATCAATCAAATACAAATTTTATATAAACTATTCACAATCATATAAACAAATATAAATTTATTGTTTAATAATAAGATATGCTCATAGTAAAGATCAAAGTGAAATAAATTGCTTAATAAAATCATTAATGTTGCGCAATGTTCAGTGTTAATTATTGTCAATTTATAGACATAAACCAAAATAAATTTATAACAATTACATACATTGAAATACTGTATTTATTTTACATGACTGCATCTAATGTTTGCCATATTTGGGAAGTCTTAAGTGGACTTCAAGTCGGACCAACTCTTGGCTCAATTGCCACAACTGTTCCGCACTTTTATCGTCAGTAGCCGTCGACACCATATCATCCACTCGTTGACAATTGCTATATAATTAAATCATAATTAATTACAATAAAAACAATTAAACGCTCCGTTAATTAAAACACAATTACAATATTAACCTGTAATAAAAACCTGACTCATTATCCAACGCCTCCTCGAGGGCGCAGTAGAGGGTTGTCTGACAGCCCCTCTCGACCGACAACTGAAACGGCTTTCCGATCACATGTAACCCAAATGCCAACAATCGTGAGCCGCTATTACGGTCCCAATCGGTGGCCACCGCTCCGGGATGTAGACTATAGGCTGTCACTGTGCTGTGATAGCCCAGTCGACGGGCCAACTCCCTGGTGAACAACACGTTGGCCAGTTTGCTCTGCGTATAACCCGTGAGTGGATTGTAGGCACCGGCAGTCCGTAGGTTGATATCGTTAAAGTGAATCTCTCCTAACCGGTGGACAATTGACGACAGGGTAACTACTCGTGCTTTGATTGGCTTTCTTAGCAACGGTAATAGCGATAAGGTTAATAGGAAATGACCTGAAAATGTTATCAAGGTGGCTTTTAAATTTATTTAATGTGGGTAATATTAAGCTGTTTTGTACCCAGATGATTTGTCCCAAATTGCAGTTCATAGCCATCGATGGTCTGAGACTCCGGTACCAGACAAACGCCCGCATTGTTTATAAGTATATCTACTTTTGTCTCCCGTTTCGTGATTTCGGTCACGAATTGACGGACGGATTGAAGTGAAGACAAGTCTAACGGAAGTGAATATATGTTTGCCTTTGGGTTCCTTTGCTTTATGTCTTTAATAGCATTTATGGCTTTCATTACATCACGACATCCAATGATTACCTCATTATTAATAAATAAATAAAATAATTAAATACTTAAATAAAAAATCAAATTATATTTATAGTTAGGATTAATGAGAGTTAAATGTGGTTAATAAATAAAATTATAAATATTATTATAATTATAAATGTCATGTAAACAATTTGATACATACTTTAGCCCCACGTATACTCATTTGATATGCGGTCTCTTTGCCGATCCCAGCGTTAGCTCCGGTGATGACCACAAGCAGGCCATCCAAACGCCTGTTTCCCTCGTATTTATTTGTCAATCTGAAAATATTTAGAGTAAATTCTTTTGTAAATTTCCAACCAATATCAATTAAATTCCACAATTTCATTCTGTTAATACAAAATTTATAATTTCTTATTTAATTGTATTTACAACTTATATTTATATTTGTAAATTATACGTATAACTAATATGTAATTTATTTTTTACTTTATATTTATAGTGCATCAAAATATTATTGATTATGTTTTTAAAAATATTCATTAGATTTCTTAATAACTAAATCAATATTTTTATTTGAATAATTGTGTTCGTGATAGTTTTAAATATTTATAATAATATTATTCTTATAAATATATTGATTGTTCTAAAGATATATGTATTTCTAAAAAATATATAATTCAATGTTGAAGTTGTTTTAAGAATTACATAAATTATAAAATCAATTATTTATATAATTATATTTATTAATATCATAATCAAACAAATGTATAACGAACATTTTTATGCTAAAAGTATATTATTGCTTAATTAAATACATAAAATATATTTACTTTTATTTTACATTTAATTAATTAAATTTTTAAAGATTTGATATTATTACCAATAATAATTTTGCATCTAACATAATTAAAATATAATACTGAATTATTGTACTTTGTTGTACCAATAAGTTTATATTTGCCCTTTGTAAGCCTTTGATTAATGTTATGTAAAACTAATAAACATTACCAAAAAATCATATGATTTTAAAACATATTCATTGATTTCAGCACTTGTTCTCAGAATAATATATATAATATCAATAGTTTTCAAACTTATATATTAAATATATTAAGATTTTATATAATATGCTTATGTATAAACTTATATATTGTAAAAGTTAAACAAGGTTACATATGAATGGTTAAATAACCTTCATTTATTAACAATATTTAAGTGCAAATTGATAACTACCGTACATAGTGTACATAAATGTATACTAATATTACCACTAACAAAATACTATATATAGCGTTTAAAAAACTATTGTAATTTAATGAATAAATTCTTATTAATAATTATATAATTGTGTTGACATTAAATAAAATATATTCAATTGCAATAAAAAATTACTTTGTTATTTATTTACATAGGTAAACATAAATATATTAGAAACGTGTTTGATTAATATTAACTAGTTTAATCACCTGTTTAACCACAAGTCTAATATTATATAATAATCATGAATTATATTCTCGGATTTTACCAATTATTAAGTGAATTGTTTTCAATTTGGTTTAATTTGAGACAACGAGTGAATAATAGTAAACGACTCGACGGACAGGTAGTGGTCATTACCGGCGGAAACACCGGTATAGGGAAAGAGACAGCATTTCAATTGTCTCTGAGGGGCGCAAAAGTAATATAAATATTTAATTATTAACTATGCCATACATATTTTAATTGTATTTGAATGATGAATAATGAAATTATCATAATGCTCAGGGTATATGCTCTGAAACAAATTGAATAACAATTATTATTAAAACTTTTCAGAGCGTTCATAAAAGTTAAAAATATAGAAACAGATAAAACAGTACCAGTAGCTAGAATAACCTAACAAATATTAAACTCATTTAATATTTTGAAAAACAATTTACAGCTTGTCTAATTTTACATTTAAACTCATTATAATTAAATATTATAAATTTAATTTATAATACTTTAATTACACTAATTAACAAACTTTACAAAACTAAATTGGTCGACTAATCCCAAGCAATTAATATAATTTAACAACGAGTTAACACAATTATAAATCTGAAACAAATTGAATAACAGTTATGATATAATTATTTTTTATATTATATATTTGATATATTTTTGATATGATTATATTTTATTTAGATATACATTGGATGTCGAGATGAAACAAAAGCCCAGACAGCAATCCGTGACATCAAAGTCCGGAATCCAAAGGCAAACATAAAACAATTAAAACTTGATTTATGTTCACTCAAATCCGTGAGAGATTTTGCCAAAAATTTATCACAATTTGAAACACAATTAGATATACTTATTAATAATGCGGGCGTTTTTGGCTGCCCTGAAGGCCGCACTCATGAGGGCTTTGAACTTCATTTTGGGATTAATTATTTAAGTTTGTATTAAATGAAAATTTTTACAAATAATTACACTAAAAATTTAACCCATATAATTTTAGGTCACTTTCTATTAACATTGCATTTATTACCACTTATGAGAGTCTCACCAAAAGCAAGAGTAATCAATGTGGCCGCCGGTGGCTACGGGTTAGGCAAAGTTAATTTTACCAACATTAACCTGCGAAACGGAGTGTACAATAGGCTAGACGGTTATAATAATAGTAAATTGTGTCAGGTGCTATTCAATCGGGAACTGGCCAGGCGCTTGAATAATATCCACATAAACACATATAGCCTAAATCCGGGAGCCATTGATACGGACATTAAGAGACATACAGTTAACTCGAGTTTCATTAGCCGACTGGTGCTCATGAGCCCAGAATTGGGCTCTCAAACAACACTGTACTGCGCTCTCGAGAATGCGCTCGACAATGAGTCTGGTTTTCATTATGAGTAATTTATTTACTAAATTTTAAGTGACATTTTAAATGTTAAATGTATATTGTTTTTTTTAACTCGTTTAGTAATTGCCGTCGTGTTAAACATATGGCACCGAACGGTACGGACAATGCCGTCGCCGGCAAACTCTGGGATCTGAGCGTTCAATTGGTTCAACTCGAGCCAGAGTTTAGGATTTAAATTAATTACAATATTGTTATTAATAGTAGATGTTACCATGTTTTGCATTTTTGTACTTAAAATTTAATAATAAAACTGTTAATATTTTTATTAAAATTAAATATTAATTTACTTTAATCATGATGCTAGCAATTATGATATACTGTAACTTATCATAGTAAAATATATAATACAAGCACATTAACTCTGGACATACTTTGGCTTAATACTAGAATTCATTGAAAACAACCTTTCCTTCCACTCGTCGGGCAAATATTTGAGTAAATCAAACACCCGTTGAGTCCAGCCATCAGTCGGCGAATACCGGCGTTTAGGGCTAATATTAGTGATGGCATCGACCATATCGTCCACCACTACATCCGTGTTTGAGCTCAAGAAACTCGAGCTCAATAGTGATGACAAACCCTTATTCAGTGTCTCGTAAAACTCGAGTCCATACACATCCCGTACCGATTGGTCAGTTTGTGCCCAACTGGTGGCCATTGATCGCACCGCCAGACCAATGATGGGCGTCTTGAAGGCCGACGGCTCTATTGTGGACACATTGATCCCGAAAGGGCTCATCTCTTGCCGGAGAGCGTCGGCCAGCGCTGAAACCGCGAACTTTGACATCGCGTAGACGGCGCTCGAGGCCGTTGCCGACCGGCCGGAAATACTGCTCGTGAACACTACCCGACCTATATTTATAGCATAAAAATGTTATCTAGATTATTCCATAATAATGCGAATAATTAATTTTAAGTCTAATGATAGAGGTTTAGGCTTGCCAACTCGTCAAGGTTTGCCTTGATTTTCAAGGAATGGGGGTTTTGTCAAGGTGTAAGGCGAGGGTCTTTCCTTGACATTGTAATGTCAAGGAATGCGAAAATCAAAAGTTGTTCACTTTATTGATTCTGTATGTAAACATTTCATGTAACTTTACTAACTAACTAATTTGTAACTTCATTCATTTGATAATAAACACAATACAATAATGTATAAAGTAAGTAAATTTAAAAAATAAAAATATTTAAAATAACTAATTTTGTTTAGAAAACATGGACAAATATTAAATAATATATTAATGTAAATTTCATCAAAAACCACTAAAAACTTCCTTTAAAATCTGCAATAAAAATGTTGGTCAAGGAAATGTCAAGGCGAATTCTTGAAATTTTTTAATTTTCAAGGAATGTATCGGATTGAGTTGGCAAGCCTATAGAGGTTAGAGAATAATTGTTTATAAGAAAACTATCATGATAGAAAGTATGGTTATGTACAGTAACCGGCACTTGCTCATAATTTCAACTAAAACTCTATGTAAACTAAATGCAATGAGTATACCTGGGAACATGCAATGCCGGTTGTAGGTTATGTATTTTAATAAATTATACCTTAATGAGATATTAGTTTTGAGTATTCTTTTAATTAGTATTTAGTGTACAGTATAGTTATTAAACATCATAGCTATTAAACATACCCTTTGTAGGTCGTAACAGTGGCAAAAATGTTCTGGTCACTCTACCCACACCAAACACGTTAATGTCAAACACCCGGTGCCACTCGTCCATCGATCCCCACTCGACGTAAGCCGACGAACAGACACCGGCGTTGTTCACCACTGACCACAACTGGTGGTCAGTATCCATGAGATCGCGTTGGATGTGCGCAAAGCACCGGTCGATTTGGGTAGCATTTGTTACGTTCACTTCAATGGTGACCATATTATGCGGGAATTTACTGTTTGTCCGCAATTCCTGAGCTCCGGTACTCTCTGTGTCCAAAACACACGCATAGACTCGGAATCCCATTGAGTTTAACCGAAACGCCAAAGCATTACCGAAACCCGAATCGCAGCCTATGTTTAGTAATTATTTTAATCAAAACTTTTGATTTAATTAAATAAAAAATATAACAATAATTTCTTACCGGTGATTAAAACAGCCTTTTTATAAGAATTAATGTAGCGCTTAGTTTTAAATTTATATATACATTTAACTATTATATAATTGACTAACATAAAAAACATTAATCTAGGTATGAAGTCAACATACTCATACAAAACAGAATAAATATTTAAAAAATTGTGAATTATATTAAACATTTTGTATTAAAAAATAACAATACTTTTTCAAATGCAAATAAATATACTAGATCAACTTGCTTTATTTATATGATTCAAATTTATCATAACTTTTGTACTAAAGTTGTTTATTTAGATAATGAGGGCATAATATTTAACCAATTGTATAAATTCTATATATCAGCATGTTACAAAAGAAGTTTTAAATAGATACTTCTTATTTGATCATATCTAGTGCACAGTATTGTTTAATGTAATAGCATTTAAAATTAACACATATCTTATCTCTCTCAACATAACATCAATAGATTAATAAAAACCAATAGCAGTTGCATTAACCTTGGTACTACAATTATATGTTAGTTTTCTAATATTATTCATCACAGTCCTTAATGCACTGAATTTTAAAATATAAAAATTATGATATTGTTTCATTGCAATTAATAAACAAAATTATATACTTTATACAATTATGAATATAGTAAATTTATTTCGATTAATTTGTATAGTTTTCTATGAATTTGGTACAAATCTTTTCGGTCTAAGGCGTAAAGTGACCAGTGGTCGAAGACTTGATGGCAAAGTAGTGGTGATCACCGGCGCTAACACTGGT
Organism: Medioppia subpectinata; assembly: GCA_905368565.1. NCBI lineage: Eukaryota > Metazoa > Arthropoda > Arachnida > Sarcoptiformes > Oppiidae > Medioppia > Medioppia subpectinata. The sequence goes on from CAJPIZ010000694.1 coordinate 18,725, forward strand.
ATTGGCAAAGAAACAGCATATCTACTGTCATTACGAGGGGCTAAGGTTTTAAACATTAATTTAATCTTAATTATTATATTATTATATTATTTAATGAAAATAATTTATTTTATAAAGATAATACAAATTAGAATAATTTATCAATTATATTTTTATTATTTATCTAAAATAAATCATATTTTATTTTAATATTATTATTATCGAGTTAATTTTCGTTTACAAAATATTAGTTTGTTTTGTATAAGCTAACTTAATTATGGCATTAAATTTTGTTTTGCTAAACAGATATACATTGGATGTCGTGATATAAAAAAGGGAGAAACAGCTATTCAGGAGATCAAAGCTCGTAATCCGGACTCAAATCTCACACTTTTTAAATTGGATTTATCGTCATTAAAATCGGTCCGATTTTTCGCTAATCAAATTAAAAACGCCGAAAAAACTGTAGATTTACTTATAAATAATGCCGGAGTAATGGCCTGTCCTCCCAGTGTTAGCGCTGAAGGCTATGAATTACAATTGGCTACCAATCACCTAGGTAGGTTTTAAATAACATGGTATTAATTAAATTAATAATGTTTTATTTACTAAAGGGCATTTTCTATTAACCCTGCATTTACTACCTTTAATGAAACGGTCTAAAAGTGCTCGCATTGTGAATGTATCATCATGCGCACACCTCGTCGGCCAAATTGACCTGGATAATATTAATTTAAAGCATAACGCATATGACCCGTTTAAAGCGTACGCTCAGAGCAAACTGTGCAATGTGCTATTTACCAGAGAACTTGCTAAACGATTACCCGGGTCAAATATTAATGCCTACGCCCTTCATCCGGGTATTATTGATACAGAGATCGCCCGACACGGAAAGCCTGCGAACGGTTTTATGAAACGTTATTTGGTTTTAAACGCATTCATGGGATCCCAGACCACACTCTACTGTATTGGTGTTCAATCTTTTTTAGCATATCACAAGTACAGATTCACAGTGTGCCATAAAAAGGTGGCGCAACGGTCAGTAAAAAAGTTAAGGTTTGTCAGTATTAAACAGGAAACACCGCGTGAATGTCAAGCTAATAGTTTCTCACTTATTTTATAGTGGTTGGCTTTCAGTCTATCCACAAAATGTCATTTTAAAACAAAATTTAATTATTAAATACACATTTTACTTATATTTCTGATATTGTTTGCGATTATCAACAATTTTATTAACATTTGACTCAATCCTATTTGATATGTTCATTCATTCAAATGATTAATAATTTTTAATCCAAACGTTAAAACATAATTTTAATGTTGTGTATGACAATTGGCTTTTCTACTCCAAGTCTCTAATAGAGACTTGATTGAACACGAGTACTCTACTGTGCCGTCGATGAGAGCTTGGATAACGAGTCCGGATATTATTACGAGTTAATTATTTGTCATTTAAATATTTAATTTAATTATAATTACTTTTATTTAATTTTTTTGTTTAGTAATTGTCGTCGCGTTAAGCATATGGTGTCCAACGCCAGGGATGACACCACCGCTCGTCGACTCTGGGAATTGAGCGTCGATTTAGTCAATTTGGAAACGGAGCTCAAGATTTAAGCCTTGTTTTGATTTTGAAAATGTGCCAGAGTCTTCAGTTAATAAAGTACAACAATTCACAATTCTTCACTTATGGACCTAATGTTAATTTTTACAAATACATTATGTATTAAGCAAAATTTATCTAAAAATTCTGTCAAAAGTACAATTAATTGTTTGCAAGAATATTCATTTAATTTTATAAAACTTTGCTATCATGTACTTTGACATTACTAAATAATAGCTAACCCGCCCCCTCTTACCCCCTACCCCTCCAGGAAATCTAGAACTGTGACGTGAGCATATGTTTTAAAATTTCAATGTTTTAATCACGTGTGACAAATAATTGTTTACATAAAAACAACTGTACCCAGATTATAAAAAATATTAATAGTATTTATAAATTATAACGATGTAATTTATTTGACATATTATTAAAACCATCATAATTAAAAGTTATAAATTATTTTAAATGCAATTAAGCGAAATTAATGAATGCCCATGACAATTTCTTAACCTTGACAATTAATAGTGTTATTACAAATAGTAATTTATAAAACATTATTAATTTTACAACACTTTTATGCGCTTATTAGTAGACATTCGTATTTTAAAAATATTACCTTGATTTAAATCTTAAATAATAATGAATAGGCTTGCTATTATAATTACACTAGCCTCTATTATTAGTTATGAACTATCTACTAATCTCCTCGGCCTAAGACGTAGAGTGACCAGTGGTCGACAACTCAATGGCAAAGTAGTGGTGATCACCGGCGCTAACACTGGTATTGGCAAAGAAACAGCATATCTACTGTCATTACGAGGCGCTAAGGTTTGGTAAATTATATTTAAGTTTAATTAATTAATTCCAACATTAAATATAAATTAATAGTGTAAAATAATTAATTTAATTTATTAACAGTAAATACTATATAATTTCTATATTTGAAAATTATTGGTTACTATAAAAAACAAATTGTTGTTAATATACAATATAGATATTTGAACCAATCTCATTTTATTAATCTAGCATTTAATTGCCAACAGATTTACATCGGAAGCCGAGACATAGGAAAGGGAGAAACAGCTGTACAAGACATCAAAGCCCGTAATCCGGACGCAAACATATTTGTATTTCAATTGGATTTATCGTCATTAAAATCAGTCCGAGATTTTGCCCAACAAATTAAAAACAATGAAAAATCAGTGGATTTACTCATAAACAATGCCGGAGTAATGATGTTGCCGTACAATACCAGTGCAGATGGGTATGAATTACAATTGGCTACAAATCACCTAGGTGAGTATTTTATAGCGCTAATTTGAGCATAATAATTTTAATTTTTAACCACAATTCAGTATGAATAATGTGGTTT
>CAJPIZ010000695.1:0-21674 GCA_905368565.1 Medioppia subpectinata
CCTTCGATTTGTGAAACTTTTCAATTAATACCTTCTTCTTCGCGCTGTTCTCGAAGTACAACTCTTCGCAGAACTTGTCGACAATCGGTCGGATCTTATCCCTCCTCTTGTCCTTGTCTTTGATTGCGATAAACAGCTCATTGAAGTGCTTCTTCAGGTGATCCTTAAATTGATAGTCGATATCGTGAGCGAAATCGCACTCATTGTCCGTGTCTTCGTCGATGTGTTCGCAGCGCTTCTCCAGTTTGTCGTGTATTTTATTACACACTTTACAACCAAAACACTTATAGATCTTCATGTCTTTATGCGCGCTCTGGTCTTCGGTCAACCCTTTCTTCTCGTCCTCGGCCTTCTTCGCGGCCTCGCGTTCAGTATTAATGTGTCGTTTGATTATTTGAATCGTTTGTCCCGTATATGCACAATACGGACACACATACTGTCAAACGAAACAAATCACAGAGATTAGTATAAATGCGATCACAATATGGGAAGTAGTGGTGAGACCTTCGCGTCGTAATGGCCTTTCATATGAAACTCAAAGTGCTCTTTGGTATCCATCACAGCATCGCATTGTTTCGCATCGAAAGTACACGGAAAGTACCCTTCAATACAAAACACAAACATTATTAAAACCAATCATTTAAACGCTAATCAATGGTTAGTACCTGAGGGCTGAGAATCCCGAGTCTTTCGCTGCCTCTTAGGTCCCGAAGCTTTCTTCTCTTTGCCTTTCTTTGACTCCGATTTGTCCAACGATTGCGAATCCATAGAATCGTCTAAAGTTTGAGATTCTGTATCACTGGTGGTCCTCTTCCTGGACTTCGGACCCGCTCTTCCCCTCTTAGTCTTTTGAGTCCTTTGCGGCTCAAGTGGTTCCTCCGGTTCTGAATCGGAAGACATTAAAAGATTCCGTGTCTTTGGTTTCAATACTTTGTTCGGTTTCGGCTCCACTTTTCGTGGCGAACGTCTTCGGGAGTCATCGCTGGCGTCGTTAGCGCCACTCGTTTTATCCATAGATTTAAAGTAATTCGAGATCTTATTAGACGAAGAGGTGGGCGAACCGTTCGAAGAGTCCTTTCGCTTATCCTTACGTCCGCCGGCGTTGGAAGTGCTCGGCTTCGGTCCGCCGTTCGCTTTACTGGTCGACGTCTTGAGATAGTCGTCGAGCACTCGTTGGGCATCAGGTAATCGACTGATGAGATAAGTGTTGAGTTTAAACAACTCTAATGTCTGCAGAAGTGCTGTCTTCTCCCTCTCCTTAAGAGTGGACGCCTTACTAATGATGGCTTTGCTTTCGGTCTCGTATTTAACGATCAATTTTTTCAATCGTTTGTTTTCTTCGTTCATTTCGCTCCACTTTTTGCCGCCATTTGTCTTCCCATTCAATGAGTCCTACAATTAATCAATCAATCATTAAATCAATGCCTAATTCACTGTCTATTGAAAGACACAAAACGCGAGACATGTGTCGCGACGACAAACACCTGTTGGCCATCGGATTCTTCGTTGTCCGACACTTCCATCACTTCTCTGGCCATCAATTGAGACACAAATTGGCGTAAAATTTATAATAAAATTGATTTAAAGAGAAATTAAAACAATTAATAAAACAATTATTTTTTTAACGATTTATTGATTTCATGCCTGAAATCAAAGCCAATGAGAAATGAGCGCCAAATCCAATGCAAACCAAATTCACGTGCGTTTTGTGGCATTTGTTGACATTTTCCCATCAAATCAATGAAATGTTTTCACAACATTTTCAACGCAATTGTATTCTTGAATATTCACTAATATCTGGACGTAATTTATCTCACGCTTTGAATGCAATGTTTACGCGATTTTGTGATCAAATATTTTGCCACAAAAATAGTTAAAAAGATTGACTCAATGGTCGGGAAGTGATTGTCTTTCGGCCGACAATCTTGTTGTCAAACTCGTGAGGAATGAATCCGTCGCGAGATATTAAAGACATTAAATACGGCCACGACTTGAACGCCGGCCCGTCTTCGGTGTCCTCCGCGTCCTCGACGGCCAACTCTTCAACCAATCCATTGAATGAGCGAAAGATATCGTTGTTTTCGCTGAAGAACTTGAGGCCCGAAGAGGTGCCGCCGGAGGATCAGTTGGGAAAATGCCGTTTAGTCACAGAGTTTGAGAAACTGAATCGCATCGGAGAGGGAACCTATGGTATTGTCTGTGAGTATGAGCGCAGCCGTCGCGCAGTCATGTCGTGACCACTATTTGTCTCTCTAACCCATCCCTAACCCCACAGACAGAGCCCGAGACACGCGGACGGACGAGATCGTGGCCCTGAAGCGCATGCGTATGGACCGCGAGAGGGAAGGGCTGCCCATCAGTGGTCTCCGAGAGATCAATCTATTGCTAAACTTAAGGCATCCAAATGTGGTTCAACTGAAGGAAGTGGCGGTCGGCAAGAGTTTGGAGAGTATTTTCCTTGTGATGGAGTACTGCGAACAGGACTTGGCCTCACTCTTGGATAATATGAGCGTTCCGTTCACCGAATCACAGGTCTTAAGACCCGAACCGACCATTAGTTGTATTGAATGTCTGTTTCTAAATGACAGGTGAAGTGTATTTTGCTTCAACTGTTCCACGGCTTAGAGTATTTGCACAAGAATTTTATCGTTCATCGAGACCTCAAAGTATCCAATTTGTTGCTCACCGATAACGGAGAGCTGAAGATCGCAGACTTTGGTCTCGCGCGACGTTACGGCCAGAAGGATATGCCGATGACTCCACGTGTGGTCACCCTCTGGTACAGAGCGCCGGAGTTGTTGTTTCAGTCGAAAGTGCAGACCACAGCCATCGACATGTGGGCCGCCGGCTGTATATTAGGGGAACTGCTTCTCCACAAACCCTTACTTCCCGGGCGGTCAGAGATTAACCAAATAGAGCTGATTGTAGACCTGTTGGGCACTCCTAACGACACAATATGGCCCAACTGTTCCAAACTGCCGGTTCTCGACAAGTTTCACCTCAAACACCAGCCCTACAATAATCTCAAGTATAAATTCAATTGGGTGTCAGCGGCCGGCATACGGCTCCTGAACCTACTCTTTATGTACGACCCGATGAAGAGGGCGACCGCTGAGGAATGCCTTCAGAGCTCCTACTTTAAGGAAAATCCATTACGTAAGACAATATGTTGTCATATCTTGTCTTATGTTAACCAATCATTTCGTTGACAGCCTGTGATCCCAAACTGATGCCATCGTTTCCACAGCACCGCAATCTGAAGCGAGAGGCCGACGACCAGCCGATGCCCGCGCGGAAGGCCGACAGCGAGCCCGAGAGGTATAGTATTAAAGCGAATGCACTGTTTGTGGAGTATTACTTAAAATTGATTTATTTCCCGACAAATGTGTCACAAGTCGTTCGCAAATCCTGCACTTTAATGGCAATAAATTCGTCCCAAAAATGCCTAAATACTAAACCAATCACTTGTTTTACATTCAACTGTATTTATTTGTATAATAAAAATAATGATTTTATTAATGATATGAAACTATTGTGAAAAATATCAATTCATTTAAACTATTCGTGCATTAGTTTAAAACAATCACATGATTAGTGCAAATGAAAGGAGGTGTCAGCGGCCGGCATACGGCTCCTGAACCTACTCTTTATGTACGACCCGATGAAGAGGGCGACCGCTGAGGAATGCCTTCAGAGCTCCTACTTTAAGGAAAATCCATTACGTAAGACAATATGTCGTCATATCTTGTCTTATGTTAACCAATCATTTCGTGGACAGCCTGTGATCCCAAACTGATGCCATCGTTTCCACAGCACCGCAATCTGAAGCGAGAGGCCGACGACCAGCCGATACCCGCGCGGAAGGCCGACAGCGAGCCCGAGAGGTATAGTATGAAAGCGAATGCACTGTTTGTGGAGTATTACTTAAAATTGATTTATTTCCCGACAATGTGTTTCTCGACCGCACAAGTCGTTCGCAAATCCTGCACTTTAATGGCAATAAATTCGTCCCAAAAATGCCTAAATACTAAACCAATCACTTGTTTTACATTCAATACATAAATAAACATATTATTTTTATTACTAAAATAATTACTATACTTTGATAACACTTTTTATAGTTAAGTAAATTTGATAAGCACGTAATCAAATTTTGTTAGTGTACTAATCACGTTTACTTTCCTTGGTTTTCATTTGTTTGTATAAAAGTGGGCAACGAGTTGAATGAGATCAGCCTTTTTGACGTTATTCGGAACCGAAATGTTGTTGTGATTGCAAAACGCCTTCAATTCAGCCACAGTAAGGGATCCAATCTATTGTTAGTGTTTCAAATCAATTATTAATTATTTATTAATCAAATCAATTATTAATAACACACTTATGCTTAATTCAACGCATATTTATACCTTGTTTTGTTTGCATTTGTCCCTCATTTGCTCCTCCGTGTAAAGTGTGACCGGTTTGACGGTCGGCTCCACGTTATAGGCGCCCAACATTGTGTTCAAACTGTACATATCATAACCGGCTTCGGTTTCGATGTGTTTATAGTCGGGTTGTGTTCGGGGCTCGTCGTAGGGCTCGACGTCAGCCTCGTTAAGAGCCAGCGCTTCAATCGTACGCCAATGTGTTTGAAGCACTGGATTCTCAAAGTCCTTCGCATCGAAAGCAAATGTCAACTTTTCGACAACATTTTTAGCCAACTCTAATCGACGTCAGCCTCGTTAAGAGCCAGCGCTTCAATCGTACGCCAATGTGTTTGAAGCACTGGATTCTCAAAGTCCTTCGCATCGAAAGCAAATGTCAACTTTTCGACAACATTTTTAGCCAACTCTATGGCCTCGGGTTTGACGTCGAGGTTCTTCGCCCCGTCGACGGCCAGATGTCTTACTTCCTCTTTGAATGGCAAATATATCACTTGAAAACCTCCGGGTTTTCCCTTTAATACAACACATATTGAATTAATTGATTTAATAACAATTGTCAAAGAGATGCTTACCTTTGAAGTGTCTTCTCGTTGGGGTAAAAGTGCCACCAAATGAGGCGGCGATGACTTCCTGAGTGTGAGCCGACATATGACCACTTTCTTTCTGTCGGCACACCTATCGAGGAGTGCATTAAACAAAGCGGTACTGCCTTTCACTTCATTTTCGTTGGGATACAAGAACACAGGCGAAAACTAGACTTTCACGCTAAACTACCGTAAGGAGCCGAATTTCGGGAGTAAAGTAATGGACGAGTCCTCCATCTGTTTACCCGTTTTGAGTTCACTTTTGTTCATAAGTATGTTTTCGGCGCCAAAATTGTATTTCTTATGTAATTCATCGGATGTAACGCTCGCCCCGACGTCTGCTGTCCAGCGCTGGGTTTGCGCCACAACTGGTTTATTGTCATTACGATCGACTCGAATAGCCGTCGGCTTTTTGGTCTCCAAACAGAGGCTGTAGACATAGACAGTCATCTGGACATCAGTTGACTTTCCATCGGGTCCAGTGGTTGAGCCGAAACGGAACGGCAGTGAAGCCAATATTCTTTGCGTGTGGTTTTTGCTATAAACTCTAGACATTAATTGATCCAATTTTACCATATTATTGTCACTCTTGTCGTCTTTCAGATGTGGAAACACAGACTTTGTATTGAAATCAGTGTTTAATTCGCAAATCAAAGTACTTTGAATTAGTGTCTAAACCTCATAAAACACTTCGGTGTCAAACGCTTGGTCTCCAATTGGGATCAATTCAACGTCGATGTTGTGGTCTTTAAAATCTTTGGCTCTACTAATGGCTGTAGACCTCAAGTGTCTGCTTTCGGTGGTGTTGTCTGAATACGGATTCGCACAACAAGTCATCAAAATGACGCGTTTTGTCGCGAAATGAGATTTGCTTTGAATGGCAAACAAATTGTAATTACAATACAAGACATGCCATCAAAAATGGGACAAACCTTTTAGTGAATTCCGATATAGCAATCATAAAGACATCGGCTAAAGAGTAGCGGCCGTTGTGTCCAAACCGGGTCTCAAAAACCTCTTCGGTAAGCTCTCGAATACCAAGAATTAGATCGACGCTCGGCTTCTGGAGCTTGTGGTCGACGACTATGTGTTCAAACGCTAACTCATTGTCCGTCTTATCGGTTCCCATAAAAATAAGCGCCGATTCGTCGGATGGATTCGCGATGGCTTTGTTTTTCATCACATTCTCCACGCACTGCAAGACATGACCGAAACAGACCATTAAGTCAATCAACAATTAGTAAAGCGTGTCATCGCATGTCATACCTGTCGGGCGAGTGAGAAGTGGTGTCCATCGGAGGTAAACATGTCTTTCGTCACATCAATGATGAAAACAATGCCTTCTTTGCCGCCAAACAACTGGTGTTTGAATCAAAATCAAATCAATTATCGTTTAAATTGCATGAATGGACTCAAATCAAGACATACTTTGTATGCATTGGTGTCGTCGTCGTTGTCGTCGTTGAGGAAATCCATTGAATCCATGTCTTTATGTCTGTCTTCAGCAATGATTGTATCGATTGTTTGCCTGTATTTCACTTCAAATGCGAAACACTTTTACTGTTTATGTTGTGATGAAATCCAATCAATTTCTATATATTTCTCACTAAACAGTAATAATGTTTTGAAATGTATTTTCAAATAATTGTTTTTGTATTGAATTTGAATGTAAAGTGAATCTAAAGGGGACTCAAAGGGCACTCAAAGTGTTGCATATTTTTAGCCGTATTTGTTGTGCACTGTTTTAAAGCGTTAACCAAAACACGTGTTTTGTTGTGAATTGATTTGATTTGAATGACAATCAAATGAATTGATTTGTGTATTGAAAGTGTCATTTAGTTTATTATCAATTGATTCCCAGAGTGTGACCATCGCTTGGAAATGAAGCTGAGGTCACCGGAAGAGCTGGAGCACTTCTGTAAACACGTCTCTCACTCGCGACGCTGGTGAAAACGGTTTGCTAAATTCTCCCAAAGCCGCGAGAACAGCAGTAGTGGTGTTGATTCAGGTGTCGTTACCGACATACAGACCGCACGGATGTATTACAGCGTCTGGTACTCGGAAATGACCAAAGGCTGCGACCAATTGATCCAAACGATCGGCACTCATGAGGACGAGACGATGCTATTGTCCGGATTCACTGCTTTGACTAAAGACTGGTTCGGAATCGATGTCTTCAGACTCGATAAATACATGCTTTTGGTTAGAGTTATGATCAATACTTGCCTTAAATTGCAAACAAAGTTTCTGTTGGACAACACATTCACTGACGAGAAGACCATTGAAACCAACGATAATGACATGAATGGTGTTGAAGAAGCGGAAGAAGACATTGAAGAGAACGACAAACAGACAAATGAACGGAAGGAAAAACGAAGGAAGAGATTCGCACCGAAGAAGGAGATAGTATTTGACATTGAATTTAAGTCTAAGATAATCGATGAGATGCTGTCGACAGTGAAGTCGTCTATTGGACTGAGTCTTCATTTGTCGGACGTATTCATCGACGAAATGGTGAAAGTGTTGACAGAAATGAGAGACAAACTGAAAGTGAATGAAAGGATTGAGTTTTATTACCATATTTTCCTGCCATTCGTCAAAATGATTGCCGTCTCTGAAGACTATCGGGTCATAAATAATGTCAAACAGAATGTGTTCTTTAGATTCAAGAATGAGATACTCGTCGGAGAATCGGTGGACACACGAAATGTGGTGATGAAGCGGTTGATCGACGCCATGATGACCATCGGCGGCGTTGAAGACATCGCTCGTAAAAATCGGGATTCAATTTACGATTTAGTTTCCCATCTGAAGAAAAAAGTGAATCAATTGAGTGAAACAAATGTCGACAAAAAGACTGTTAAGAGGAAGAAGATTCTGATGGGAAGGGGAAGACATAAGAGAGTGAAATATGAGATCACTTCCAGTTCACCATTTGTTAGATCTATTGTTCCGATCGCTGTTCTGTAAGACTTGACATTTTTATAAACACTTATTATAAATAAAAAACAATTAATTCTACAAATCATTTATGAATATATTGAATGTATTTTAATTATATTTAATAATAAACATTGAGATTTACATAATATTTAAAACAAATGATTAGAAAATGATTTATTTCGGCATATTTTGAACAAAACTATAGCCGAAGTCTTAAAAGTGATGGAAGAAAATCAATAAAATACAAAAATCTACGATAAATAAAAGTTGTGACAAAACAATTGAGTAGTTTTAAGTAATTATTTCAACATTAAATCAAAAAATAATGATTATATATTAAATGTGTATTAAATTAGTAAATTTGTATTTATATCTTTTAAATCAACAAAAAATAGTTATATTTAATTCGTTAAGTCTTTGGTTTCATTTGTACTTTCGTTTCCTGAGCTGACGAGAGGTCGAGGGCTGAGGCGAGTGTGGAGTGGGAGGTGTGGGGGGTGTGAGCGGTGCGGGAGTGGTGTCGGCGCCGGTAATCTCGAAATAAACGTAAGACTCTGACTCTTGGTCTCGATTTCGGATCCGATACTTCGTTCGCGCGGGTATTGTTATCACGTGATTCGTACGGACCACTCGGGAGCCACTAATGCCCATCACTACCACATCCACTGAATTGGTGAGAACAGTGAGTCTATGGACGCAACAACCAGTACTACCGTTGGGACGGACGGCCTGAGCACCCATTTTGATAATACCGGTCAATACTGGAGACTCGACTGGACTAGAGGTCATCACAAGCGGCGGTAATAGGAAAGACGTCCACACGTTGTCGGCGCCTATACTTAACCCGAAAAACTGTTGCTCTGAAACACGACTCAATAGATTCAAACGAAAGCTCTGATACGACTGATCGGCGCTCATGTCTTTCACAGCAATGGTTACCAATGGAGGACCACTTCGCAGACTATACGACTTTTTCAGTAGCGGTCGCAAAGACTTTGGCGACAAACTAGCGTTACGACCATGAGTTTGGCCACTGCTTTGACTACTGGTTTGACTACTGGTTTGACCACTGGTTTGACCACTGGTTTGACTATTAAATGGGTTCGTCGGCGACGGAGACACTGTTTTCTTCTTCTTCCGCTTCTTGTCTGTCGTCTTATTGTTGGCCCTATTCTTGTGTTTCGTTGTCTTTGTTTGTGTGGTTAACTCATGCCATGAAGTGGTCTCCGGTGGCCAGTCGTGGGTCTCAGGACTCATCGGCGACCGATTAGACGCACGACTGGCGGTGTGTTTGCTGTCATCGGCGACGACAGTGTCATCAATGATGTGATCGTCGGTGAGAATGGCATCGATGTTGAGATCATCGTTCGCGAGCAATGTGTCAATCCATGAGTCGATGTCTTGAGGTAAAGGATAATCACCGCTGCCATCGCTGGCAGAGGCCGTGTCTTCGGCCGACATATCACAGAAAACACGTGTTTTGTTCACTAAAAGAGTGAATCAAACGCAAGACTCGTAAGACTTTACGCCAGAAAATCACAGCAAAAAAAACTTTTTTGTAAAATAAATGAAATACTTTTCAAAACATTTCTAGTTTTGAATTGTTTTTGCGTTTAATTGAAAGACATTTGAATAATGGTTTTGATGTGAAACTGATTGCAAACTAAAACAACACATGAATTACAATTAAAAGTTACAATTAAATGAGTTTTTGATTAAAAGCTTTTAATTAAAAGACAACACAAATACTGAGCGTTCAGTCAATGCGAGTACTGTTTGGCGCAAAGCGTCTGCAAATCGTTATAAGCTTTCACTCAAATCCCATATAAAAAGGGATCAAATCTTAACACTTATTAAACCCTTATTTATAACCCTTTTTACAAAATTTTAATTGTAAACACTTTTAAGCACTAAATATGTGTAGTTTTATGCCATTTATTACTGCATTTATAGCTTATTAATGCTTTTAATACCGATTTTAAACTGCTTTTGGGTCAACACTAAAGAGTTAGTACACTATTGGCTATTGAAATGCACTTAGAATTCAATTATTAATGCAATTAAAACTTTTTAATTGCAAAATAAATCTAAACATTAAAAGAGACGTTATTTGTGTTCAAATCAATATGTGATGCAATGTTTTCGATACATTTCGTATGTTTAATACAGTCTACGGTCGCTATTATGCACACAATAATACAAACGATAGAAAGTTGTCTGTACTGTAAACACATATCATTACGATTCAAAACACTGTTTATAGCGTTAAATACTGCACAAAATGGACAACAATTAGTGTTACGACACAAATAGTGAGCAAATAATGTACACAAATAGCGCCCAATACGGGCCGAAACAAGTGTTCACAAAAGCGAGTATAGAGTGTACGACAGAAACGAACGCATTGTTCGACACATGAATTGAATCTATTTCTGGAACTTTCGAAACAAACGGACGATTCGAATGACACTCAAAGTCGAGACAGAGTTGGAGTGAACTGTGAATCCAGTCATCCATTGACCGCATTATGTATTTCTTAGTCATAAAACACGTGACCCGAGAGTCGGTGTCTTCGCAGCTGTTGACCACTTGTGGCCGAAGATATGGACCGACAAAAGCGCGCATCCGATCGATGGCCACAATCGGCGCCACTTCTGGCGGTCACTACGGGTGGCGAAGAACCGCAGCGTCGGTCTCGTCGTTGGCTTCGCTGTACTGTTGCTATCATTACTTCGGCGCCAATCGATGGCCAGAATCCGGTCGCCGATGGCTGTCATCCGCCGTACGGCCCGTTCACTGCCTACTGATCCGCGACGACAACCACAACAACGGAAACCGGAATCGCTATAAGCGGCCGAACACTCCACAAGAGGATCAGCTCTTCGCGGCCATCCGTCGCGGCGATACTCCCGGCGTTCGGCAACTGTTGGCCGACAAGAAGCTGGACGTGAACTGTCGCCACACTCTGGGTTGGAATCCACTGCTGTTGGCGGCCGTCAACGGGCGGACAGATGTATGCGAACTACTTCTGGACGCCGGCGCCGACATCGAGGCCACCGATGAGTTCGCTTCGGCGCAGAAGATGTCCTTCCAGTACGGCCTCAACTATTTACGAGTGGCTATGAGTCGCGAACAGGACTTTACGGATATACTGTCCACTCGGGTGTCGTTTAGGGGCACATCTGCTCTGCATTACGCGGTTCTGGCGAACAGCGCCTCAACTGTGGATCTATTGCTATCGCGCGGCGCCAACCCGTCGGCCGAGAATGAAATCGGACACAAACCACACGATTACTGCAAACTCGACAATCAAGACCTCCAGAAGACACTGACGGACTCCGAGAAAAAGTTCGCAGAGATCCAGAAGAAGCGACAATTAGACGAAAGGCTAAAGTTTCCGCTCGAAGAGCGCATAAAAGAGGTGATCGTTGGCCAGCAGTCGGCCATCACGACCCAGCGCCGCCGGTAAGCAGCGTTTCTCTTGCCGACCATGCTGCTGCTCGTGGGCGAACACTACGATAAGGACCCGAGCAGGCCGTAGCCCTTCTGTCTTGACCGGTTTGCACACCGGCGCATAGACGACCCCAACAACGACCGCAAGGGTTTCATTCGCATGGATATGACTGAATACCAGGATAAGCACGAGGTGTCCAAATTCATTGGCGCCCCTCCCGGCTATGTGGGCCACGACGACGGCGGGCAACTGACCAAAGCTCTGCGCGAGTGTCCCAACGCTGTGGTACTGTTCGATGAGGTGGAGAAGGCCCACAACGATGTGCTCACCATTTTGTTGCAACTCTTCGACGAGGTATGTGTTGGCGTCGGAGGGCTGTAGTCGTGGGGCTCTTTGATCGGCATTTAATTCGTGTTTTATTTGATTGACATTTAAGGGCCGATTGACGGACGGAAAGGGACAGACAATTGAGTGCAAAGACGCCATTTTCATAATGACCTCAAACTTGGCCGCCGATGAGATCGGAGCGTACGGCCAGTCGTTGAGAAAAGCGGCCGAAGAGGCGGCCAAGAATCGGCTCGAGAAGGCGTCGTCGTTGGAAACAGTGGACGACGAGACCGAAGAGACGGTTCAAGTGTCTAAAAAGTTCAAAGAGGAGGTGATTCGGCCGATACTGAAGCAACACTTCAAACGGGACGAGTTTTTGGGCCGTATCAACGAAATGGTATACTTTTTGCAGTTCTCGCGCAATGAGTTGAACCAATTGGTGGCCCGAGAGTTGCAGTATTGGGCCGACAGAGCGCTGAAGAGACACAAAATGGAGTTGTCTTGGGATAAGAGGGTCATTGGCCTCATCGCCGACGAGTATAACGTTCATTACGGCGCCCGTAGTATCAAACACGAGGTCGAGCGCCGTATTATCAATAAGATTGCGTTCGCACACGAGAGTCAACTCATAACCCCCGGCGCCGGCGTTCACATCACTGTCGAAGAAATAACGTTCATTACGGCGCCCGTAGTATCAAACACGAGGTCGAGCGCCGTATTATCAATAAGATTGCGTTCGCACACGAGAGTCAACTCATAACCCCCGGCGCCGGCGTTCACATCACTGTCGAAGAAGGCTGGGATGCGGAGGAGGAGGTAGAGGTGCCCACCAAAGCGGCCAACAGTGGCGTCAAGACTATCGTTGATGGAGAACCTGTCGATGGATTGGATCCAATCGATGCCATTCCGGGCGAAGGCGAGGGCGAGACCACCGGTGCTGACGATAAGCCTCCCGTCGAACGCAAAGTCAAGACTTTAGACCAAAAAATCAAAATACAATTAAAGGACAAAAACAGTCGAAAAGAGGAGGTCTTCGTCGATATTCCCATTAATGAGAAGATGAAGAGTCGACTAAACGTTCGGAAGTTGTAGTCATTTATTAATTATTTAATTTAATTTTTGTTTTGTTTTTTCATTCATTTAATTTGCGTTTAAATTCTTAATTTATATAACATTACATTTTGTGTCCGTTTTTGCATGCATTTAATGTGTTTTTTATTCATAAATAAAATTTATTTTTATTAGAATCTCATTTATAATTAAATCCGGCTTTTAGTGAAGCGATTATAATCTAATAATCGATTGTCTGTTATTTACAGAAAAGTGTAGATAAAGTTGTAAAATATATAAAATTATTAAAATTACAATAGATTTAATGAAATAAATAGTAAACAACTATTCATTTATTGATTGCACTGAACAATGAACAAAACGATTGAATCATTTATTGAAAATAGGATTTACAATCGATAAGAACTCATAAAATACATACACTTTGAGTGAAATTAATAATAATTTATTGAATTATATATATGTTTGTACAATAATTTTCGGGGTGAATGAAGTATTAATAGATTGGGTGACAAATCATTGGGTAAATAATAAAAACACAATTAAGACATCATATAAATTACAGGTTTAATGAATTCGAGACAATTCCTCCACAATCTTAATCAAGTCATCGACTGTCGCCTCCTTTTTCATACCACTTCCGTCCGCATCGATCTATACATACAATCAGTCATACAATTAGTTCATTAATCCATTATTCAGACACAGATATAATCTCAGACTTGAAATCAAATGAATGTCAGAGCGGTTAGAATAAGTCAACACAAATACATTCAAATCTAGCGTTAGTATTCAGTCGGGGAAAGATTTCTCATCATTTCATTCATTTTAGTCCTCAAAAGTGTATAAGAAATATATGAATATAACAAAAGACAATACCATTAAGTCTTTAACGCATTCTTGCATTTTATCGCGACTTAAGTCGAGGAATGATTCAATGAGATCGCCGTCAATGAAACCAAACGACGCCTCAGTCTTCCTCTCGGTATTGAATGCGCGCCAAAAGTCGTGATCTATTTTACCGACAGATTTAATCACTTTATTGAGTCTGCACTGGAAGTCACGCAAAAAGTTGAAGTAATCCTGCGGTAACTGAGCGACCAATCCTTCAAACATAACATACAATTAATAAAACAAATGAGACAATGAGAGCGGCATTAGTGTTACCGATGGCGCCAAATATGGTGCCGTAGAGGACAGGCGTGCCCTGAATGGGTGTTGTGATCTCTCCCGGATGTTGCATAACAAGCGATCCGTGTCTCATAACATTGATATACTCTCCCACATGAAAGAGACCCACTTCTTGCAGGTGTTGTCTCTCCTCATCATTAGTGGCCGCGCTTTGGGTTTCAAAAACACAAATTAGTCAATACTTTAGATATACTATAAATTGATTTAAAAATACCTGTCTTTCTGACAAACAAACAAATTGAATGAATTCTCTGATCCCAAGAACGTGTCGTCGTCTAAGATCTCGACGGCTGTCATCCAATTTGGCTGAAAGTCGCGGGAAATCTCTTCGAAATTGCCTTCCAATGGCTTATACGACAAGAGAGTCATCGATCGCATGAGATCTCCGATCAAAATAAAGTCTCCTTTCGTTTTGAGATATAAGGCTATAATTGTGTTAAAATAAGAGCATTCGTTGTGTAAATCTCTTTGTTGTGTCCATTCGTAGAGCCGAACGGTTGAGTTGATTCCGGCCAACAGTTTGCTGTTGAACTCGACTATAGTATAGGGCGCGCCTTTGATCTCCTTTTCGGACACTTGTTGTAACCGACCTTCAGATAAATGAAAGACAATAATTCGGCCCAATTTGGGCTCCGGTTCGTCGGGATTCACAAAACACGTCCCAACGATATAATACGCGATCGGATCGTCACCTGTTGGCCATCGTATACATCATATTCAGCAATGGATTTACAGATTAAAGCAATTGTATCAATCAATTCATACCCAATTTGGCCGACATAACACTCAAAGCGTATTCATTGGCCATGAATTGGTGCGCGTGAAGTACTTCGAAGGTGTGCTGATCTATGATCAACAGGTGATGGACTTCCACCTCAAGACCTGTCTGTTCCATATTTGACGCATTGCTTGGCTTTACGATCGTCGGTATGGATGAAGAATAGGTTATGTTTTGCGCTAAAAATAAGTCAAATATAAAATAATCAATATTTTCCAATCACTTAAACACTAGACTAGTGTTTAGATTAATTAATAAATTCAGAGAAAAAAATTAGAGTTTAAAGACATCACAAAAACAATTTATATTCAAATAAATTGTAAATCAAGCAAAGAATCGTCTCATCATTAAAACCATTGCGCGAATCAAATGGAAAGCAAAGCAACAATAGATTGCAATACCTGTACGACTGGCGCAATCGGTGCGGAGGGGAACCAAACCGTCCTCTCCCAGCATATCGTGTCTCATAGTAATCACACCAAACGTTTGGGTCGACTCCTGATAGGCTATCCTTCGCGGCGATTCCCGCAACGGAACTGTTCTGATGTGCAGTTTCTGTATTTCGTCGATCTGTCCGATAAGTAGTTGCGAATCGGAGGCCAAAGCCAGCGAATCCCGAAACGCGTCCGAATTGAGTGGACACATATGATTCACTTCCTTGAGATTCACGTTAGAAAACACGAGTTTATTGTTCGACGAGTAGATGACTGTCGGCCTATCACTGCACGCGAAGATATTGGTGGTCGACGACGACGAGAATGTCTTCAGTACTGTTGGCTGCGTTCCTAACGTAATCTTCTTGCGGTCACTCAAACACCCGGTGTTTGGGTTTAGTGTGAAGTAAAACAGAGAGCCGTCGCCCAAAGCGGTCAACAGATAGTATGACAGTTCAAAGGCGGCCACGAGTATAGATCGGGGGATTATCTCACCGCCGAGACTCTCTTTGTGCATCTCTACTAAATCCGGTAAATGTATTAATCTATTCGTTCATAAATTCAATCATTAGTCAACTGTCCATCGATTAAGACGTTATTATCAATAAAGCCATACCTGACAGAGATGTCGGTCCAGAGGCCGACCGCACACAACGAGCTCTTCGTACCGTTGATGGGATTGATGTCGAGACACGCGATCTCGAATTCGGTCTGAGTTTTGTTAACCAAATCAATCATTTGGTCGTGAATTTCGAGATAATAGAGTTGATTACGAGCCGCGCATACGATCTGCGAGCTATTGCTCGACACCACAGATATGTTCTGTTCGGGTGTCCACTCGTTGCACAACTGCTTCGTTTCGGTGGATATGAGGCGTATACTATTGGCGGTCACCTGCAGTAACAGGTCTTCCCTCACATTACCGCAGAAGAGTGTCTGTTGTGTTATATCAAATCCGGGCAGTTCTGTCTCTTCCACTTCCTCACCGGTAAGCATAAGCACTTTGGTTTGACCCACGAATGACAGCACCAGTATATTGTCCAACTCGGAGCTCACCCTCAGCTGCCAAACGCCTTTAATGCCCGGCAGGTCTATAGTCGCCTGTTCTTGAATACCGATCCCATTGCGGATTATACGTAAAGACCCTAAACATCATTGTATAACAAGTTTTACTTTTAAAACACAATTTTCAATACAATTTGTAAATTATAATTAATGATAATATCAGAAAAATAGAATTTCACCACTAATACAGTATTATCTAGCAATGTGTCTGTCGGGGAAAGATTCTCATCATTTGCGGCAAATATCATATAAAAGTGCGGAGAAGTGGACAACAAATACCTTCTTTGAAAGCGCCGGAACAGGTGATGAGCTGTCCCTGTCCTTGTCTGTCGAGGTCCACAACTATCATGTCAACAATGGGTCCCAAATTGGTAAACGTCTCGAGAATGTCGACAAAACTTCCCGATTCGTTGGGCTCTAACTTCAGTTTAATGAGCTGAGAGTCGCCCATTCGTGAGCCCACATACACCACTCCATTGTCCAGATATGTCATACACTCGGGAATCGTTATCTCACCCAACAGTTCCAGTTTCAGGTCTTTGACGGTCTGCTCTTCGCAGCGCAGTATTAACATAAACAGACGGCCAGACATATCGCCCAACAGGTATCGGGAAGCGTCTACTTTGCAGTACGACGTGATTGTCGACTGTTTGATGGCCGGCGGAGCGATCGCGCAGTACTCCTTCTCGCCGTTCAGATACACAATGGACTCCTGACCGATCACTAGAGCGCCGCCGTAGGGCTGCGGCACCGGCACCAGAATCGACGCCTCGGACTCCACGTTGTCCTGTTTCCACGGCCCCTTCACGAACTCCTTCTCCGACAGCGAGATCTCGTACGTCTTCACGTGTCTGGAAGTGTTGTCCTGATGTATGAACGCAATGGTAGGAGTGGCGCACCCGTGAAGGAACTGCACGTCCGATACGTTCAGCTCTTCCATACGTATGTTAAACGCTTTCAACTCTTTGGACTCGCGCTCCAGTGGTATGACCTGCGGGTGACGGCGATGGGTATCACCAGAGAGTAGGTTTCAAACCATTATATGAATGCAAAGCACGTGAAACACATGTGAGCGTCAAATACCTTAAACAAGCCGTCGTAGAGCCGAAGTCCGATGAGTTTGCCGTTGGGTTCAATCATTCCTATGGATCCGGTCTCCGATGGCCTGGAGATGGTGTCGGCGACGTTGCCGTGCGCTCGAGTCACCACTTCGAAGGCCTCGCCTTCTCCGCGAATGCACTCAAGTATCGACGCGTTATACTTATAGGTCAACAGAAAGAGCAGATCCTTCTTCTCGCCCTCCGGTCTAAATGTCTTCATGACAGTGACTCTGCCGTAGATCGAGATCTCTTTCATGGGTCGCAGGCCTTCGGCGGTCACCAAATAGATCTCAATTCGCGTCGATTTGGCGATCAATAGATTCAGATCCGTCGGTGACGTGAAGTTGCCTTCAATTACAGCGAAAACAATGTTATCATTACTTAAAGCAAACAAATTGTGTCTAAAATGCCGTTTGAATTGCAATTTGAATCAAATGTGAGAAAAAAACACTTGTTTTGCAAACAAAGCCAACAAATAAGACAATTGAATGACACAAACCTGTGACACAATTGGAGACTCCGGAGCCCTTATGGGCGGTCACCACATAATTGTAAGTCATTTTAAATGACAATTAATACTAATTGCGGTTAAAATGAGAGACAAATTAATTCAATCATTGTTTGCATTCAAAGGAAACACACTTTTGGTGTGAAAACCGGCGTTAAAGCGATGGCGCCTTTTGGGGGCCATTCATACACGACGTGTCAGATATGACAACAAAAGTGTGGCTAAAGTTTGCAAAAGTTTTTTAAACTTTTATATCAAATCTAATTTTGTTTTAATTATAATTTAGATTAAATAACATTTGGATTATAAATACAATACAATTACATTTTAATTGTATATTGAAGTGAATGGTAGCGCTCTCTCTCTCTCTCACGAGGAATGTCTTGGGAGGGAACCGTTGCGCCCGAAGGCCAGCACTTCTTGGTTCAAATTTTCTAATAAAAATAATGAGTAAATCATTGATTGCATTGTTTTTAAGTGTAATGAGAAAACAATAATCACTCAATTCGTGGATCAAAGCCATGAATTGTTGCTCAAACTGTTGATCCCTTGTGTCGACCGTCCGATCGGATCCATTGCTGGCGACGGACTGTCTCTGAGAGGCGCGACAGACAGCGGTCGCCAACCGCTTCTCTACGGCCCGAACACGTGTCTCATTGGCCGACAGTTTGTACGCCAAGTATGTCATAAAACCACCTGTTTTTGGACCATAAGTATTGTCACTTCAATTGATCCCTAAGAATGGATACTTACCTATCAGTGGCGTCAATACAATGACCACAACCGCCGCCCAAACGCCGCCGAAACCGGCCATCAGTTGAAGGGACCAATGGATCACTTGTTTGGACACAAATCAAAACAATTCAATACTTGCAGTGAATGTTGAGCTCAGAGTTGATTCGAGTAGTCATTCATTGGTTGTAATGAATGAATGCATTGAATCATAGGTTTTGCGTTCGAAAGCGTCACTCAATGTGTGCTGAAGTGACGGAAAGGCTATTGAAGTGAACTCTAGTCTCGCAATGAGTGCAGCCATTGGTTGCGCCGATCGTCTGCTTTGAGTCCAACTCTACTCTCATTGCAATACAAACGACACAAACAGACGATCCGTTCGAGAGTTGGACCGAACGACGCATTCGATGGCCACTAATCGTAGCGAACGTCTCATAACTGATCCGCAGATGTCTTGGCCGCTGACCGCCGATGAAGAGGTGTTTGTTTGCGAACGAATGGATTGCGACAAACGGTTCCGCACGAAGAAGTCGCTGACCGAACACCGGAGGTATCATTTGTGTGGCTTTCGATGCGATGGCCGACACGACGACCGCAACGAGTGCTCCGACCAGAGGTTGAGTCGCTTTTCGCGACCGCTTCCGCCCGACGGAGGGCTCAAGAGGTATGAGTGTCTCGTCTGTCGATATGTCGGCCATTTGTCCGAAGTGTTGAAACACATCCACAACAGACACGTCTGTCGCCACTGGACTCATGATTTGAACCCCAATAATGGCAGAGCTGTCGGTGCGGCCAATGATAGAGCGGTGGCCAGAGTTGGCCAGAGAGACGACGAGAGACCTATTGATCTCTCACTGAAGACGTCTCGAAGCGTGAACTCAATGGACAACAGAGCCTTTGATAGAGCCGTTGAGTTAGTCAATGCCGGAGTCGATGAGTCGCCCGAAGACATCGCTTACGAGAGAGCCGTCAAGAGAGCTATTGATGAGTCCATAAAATCGGTGGTCGAGAGAGCCGTCGAGGGATCGGCTGAAAGAGCGGTTGTAAATGAGAATTGGTCTCAAATTTCACACGTGTTTTCAGATAATATGGACGAAGACATCGACCGCAGAGCTATCGGTCAAAAGAATATGAAGACATTTCGATGCCATGAATGCGACAAATCGTTCACAACTCGCAGCACACTCTCAGAGCATCGGAAGAATCATTTATGCGGTTTTGGGATCAAACCCATAGCCGACGACCAGAACTGCTCCGAACGGAATATACGGAAGTATTGGGCGATTGTATCAAGAAATCCAA
Source organism: Medioppia subpectinata (assembly GCA_905368565.1). Taxonomy (NCBI): domain Eukaryota; kingdom Metazoa; phylum Arthropoda; class Arachnida; order Sarcoptiformes; family Oppiidae; genus Medioppia; species Medioppia subpectinata. The sequence continues at coordinate 19,914 of CAJPIZ010000695.1, forward strand.
CCAAATGTCTGTGTCTTTGGACGGAATGTGGATACGGAGGAGACATACATAACATGAAAAGACATGTTCACAATCTTCACGTGTGTCCGCACCGGAAGAATAGCTCAGAAAAAGCGATCAAAACGAAGGCAAACAAATGTGAGACCAAAAAGAAGGACAAATTGGCCGCAAATGGCTTGAAATTGGAGGCAAAGCGTGACAACTGTTTCAAAGTACCGGCGATTCCGCCGTTGAAAGCCATTGGAAGCGATGCGAGCGGACAAATGGATCGCAAATCGACGGCTATTCCCAAAACCTATGGAAAGGCAATCGATTTCCAGACACAAAGAAGAGAAGAGATGAATAAACCGGAAAACATTCGACTGTTGAAACTGTTTGACGAGAAATGGGCACCAATTCTGGACAATATGCCGCTAACGCCTGAAAGACCTAACAATTGGTGGGAAGAGTACTGTGACGGACGCTTAGACACCGCTTCCAACGACTCGCCGACAGTGTCTTCGGAGGCCGACAGTCATGAGATATGGTTCGATGCAAACAGTCATCCAAATGATGACAGAAGCGAAGGAATTAAGCCTTCAATCGATGCGAAAACTACTGAAAGATTGTGTTTAATTCAATGAACGAATCAATTGTTTTAATAATTTTAGTATAAAATATAATTAATTATAAAAAGCAATAAATTTATTTCTTACATATAATTTTGAATTCATTATTAATTGAATTAATTGTTTTTTCTTTAATTAGTTTCTTATAATTGTTCTCTTTTTTAAATATTACATGTAATTTATAAAATGTATTATAATTTTTAAATTTATTTAATTCGTGACTTTTCATTCATTATTTTAAAGTGTTTTTTTTTGTTAAATAATTAGTTTTACTTTTCAATTAATTTTGTAATTTTTATCAATTTAAATGTCAAATAAATTTTATTTGAAATAAAGAAAATTCAAAAAGTTTTTGTTGTATTTTATTATTAAATTGTTTTTATTTAATTAAACGACATTTTACTAACAATTACTACAAATCTAATGTAAATATTAGTTATATATAATTACAGTACAAATTGAGAACATTTTATAAAATCTATTATTTATAAAAATAATTGATAAGATATAAGACAACTCTACAGATGTAATAAAAGTGATTATTATATAAATATTTTGATTTATTATTTACCAAATAATGTGAAATTTGATATTTAATGTAATATTTATATTAAACAATACAAATGATAAAACGGATAATTGTATTACTATTAGTGCTCATCAATGGTGTGGTCAGCGATAGTAAAGCGCCGAAAGTAAAGCCAAATGTAGTAATATTTTTGAGCGATGACATGGGATGGCATGACATCGGATACCACGGCTCCCAACACTTGAGTACACCTAATGTGGACTCATTGGCCGCCGACGGTATCGTTTTGGACAGATATTATACACAACCGCTCTGTACTCCCAGTCGGGGCGCTCTTCTCACCGGTTTTTATACGTCAAAAATAAGTAAAAACTATTGCTTTCATTGGAAACCAATTATCTGTTACAGGCATTCATCCGATACATAGCGGGACCCAACACTTTGTACTGTTCGGGGCCTCGCCCTGGGGTTTACCCCTCAGGTATAGACTATTGCCTCAGTATTTGAAAGATCGGGGATATAGTACTCACGCCATCGGGAAATGGCATTTGGGTTTCTATCGCAAGGAATACATACCGACTAATCGGGGCTTTGATTCGCACACCGGCTTCTGGAACGGCTTTG
>CAJPIZ010000696.1:0-21673 GCA_905368565.1 Medioppia subpectinata
AATGAAAGCACCTCTAGTGACCACTGCCTGGACAGACGGCAATGTCGCTTTCGTTGTCAGAATTAATGTCAACAATAGTCAGATGAAATCGTTAACTCCAAGTAAGAGCAGCACACGCGTGCGAAAGATATCGTAATCGCACAGTTGAGCTGAGCTTATTTGGCCTTAAACACTAGATAAATAGTAATAAATCTTATTATAAAAACAATCAATTGATTAATAGAGATAGATGTAGACATATCATCAAACTATCAACAAACATCCGTTAAGAAATTAATTTAGTAACATTTTAAATTATTATTCACAGTTCTTATCAATTTGGTCATCTCAGTGTCTGCGTTTTGCCGGTGACCTAACGGTAATTACTTATAATAATGCGCGCTGTAATTATAAGTTTTCCCGTATAACCTAAGATAATTTGTCGAATTTTACTTTTAATGCCGAGTCATGACACTGTACACCAAATTATTTCAACCATTTGCATTTGTCTGTTGTAACACAAAATTGTTTGTGCGAGCACAAAAGCATAGGTAGTACAACAATATTAAACTCTGTCTCAAAATCATTAGTTTGTATATTTATGTAATTGAATGTTGTTTTTTTTTAGAAATTGTTTATAATATTATAATTAATAATTCAACCTTATACAAGTGTTTAGCAAGTGTTTATTATTTATTTTTCAACCATTACTTTGTCACCTCTGATTCTTTTTGCTAATTTGAGATCTTTCGGTTGTATTGTTACTCGCTTCGCATGTATCGCACAGAGATTTGCGTCTTCTAATAGACCAACTAAATACGCCTCCGCCGCCTCCTGCAATGCACCCAACGCGGCCGATTGACATCTCAGGTCTGCTTTAAAATCCTGAATGATTTCTCTAACAAGTCGTTGGAAAGATAATTTAGGAATTAAGAGTTCTGTTGTTTTTTGGTACTTTCTTATATCTTTTAACGCTTAGAAAGTGCAAATTGACCGTGAAAGAGCACTACGTCGTACTTGTTATAGTCAATGCGGTTAACAATTTGCATAAATAAATAAGCCATCGGTTGGTTCGGATCAATATCTTGCTCCCAAACTTCGATCAAATCATCACCACTATTCGTCACAAGTATAGTGATTTTGTAAATCTCTTCTTTTTTTGATGAAGAGGCCTGGCTTTCCATAGGGACCAGTGTTTCAATTTGTCCATCATTCTTCAAACAATACAGATCAGTTTGAGTTCCTTTTTCTTGAGTAGGCTTAAGGATAACCCTATCCATACAAAATAAATTTGAGTTATAACTGAAATAGAGAAAACATGATCTAATTTGATGCATAAATAAGTAATAGTTTATTAATTTATAATTTAAATCTTAATATAATTAAAAGATAAATATGATTATATGCTATAATAATACAGTTTTATACTGTGATTTACAAATTGCAAAAAAAAGCCATTAGTAGGAATATAGTGCAATAAGGTTCAATTAATTACTTCGAAATAATCTCGGTAAGATCTGGCAGATCAATAGTCCACTTGTCGATTAGTTCCACTTTTATTTCATCTCCAGCCTTCATCTCTAATCCCAAAGCAGTATCAGTCAAGTCGATCTCTTTATTTTTAAACGTAAAACTGGTCCGGTACATAACATGATCGATCCGTTTAATGACTTTGTTCACCAATCTAGCCATCGGGTCACTCGGTCTAACGAGAAATGACCATTGATTAAGCAGTACGTCACGCTTCTGCACAATAACTTCAATCGACAACTCTTTGTAAAACACGTATGACTTTCTCTTCTTTGCTTCACTAGATGAACCCGAAGCGAGTGCTTCTGGGGCCGGAGTTTGAGTTTCGGCGTTAATTCCGTTAGACATAATTCTAAATTAATCCAAACAGAACATAACATTTCGTTATTTAAATTTTACATAAAATAATAACATTAACTTTTATTACTTACTATTCAATTATGAAGACGTGATCATATTCATTTTGCGTTAGTGAAAATCTCGATTTTGCATAACATTTTTAAAACTTGAAGTCGCTATAAATCGAAATTACTGTTGAAAACGATACAAATATATACTTTTATATGAGTTTTACCGCTGGCCTAATTATTTCCGGACGTCAAAATTAACTTTAACCACAAACACATACCAAATGGTTTCATTCCCGAATTCGGGTAAAATTCCCATTTTTTGGGTAGCAATACATGACAATATAAAATCAAAAATTTTATTTTTGGTAAATTTTTCGAAATTTTTTTGGCCTATCATAAAGCCCAACTCTTACAACTATTCAAAAAAAATTATGAACCGGATGCGGTGACTCTAAGGCCCCCAAAAGCCCTATTCTTGGCAATGGTAAATTATATTAAAATAATAGAATATTCTCTAAATTTTTACTAATTATAAGTTTTTAGTGACTTAAATTATTTTTAATAAATAGCATTAGTTTTAACTACTCAAATAAACCATCGGTAGTCGATTTCCGGCTATCTGTTAGCAATAAATAAATTTTTAAAACACAATACATAAAATTTAAAAGTTTGTAAAAATCATAGATTTTTAAGAAATTTTCCAATTATTACTTTCCAAATGGGTCTACAATAGATTGAACAGAACTATATGATAGTATACTATCATATATGACCGGCGGCGGCCACTAAAACATCATAAAATTTAAGTATTTACTACTTAAAACTCATTTAAAAAGTGTTATACTAATGTAAAAAACGAAAGTATAGTTATGTTTTTCAATTTTCTAGCGATTTATTTTGAGGTAACGGCTAAATTATAATGAATGAAATAACAATTAGTAATAGTTAATACTAATTAAATGATAATAAGCAATATAATACCTTCTATTAGCTAATTATAGCAATTTTGTGGAGAAAATATCGATATTTATCTAAATGAATATAATGAAAAATACACTTTCATTAGAGGATATGCATATAAATAGCTAAATACAATTTAGTGACAATTAACCAGCTTCCCGTCAGACCAATTTAACGTCCGCTAAACTATTAAATTATGTGTATTATAATGTAATAAATGTGAGAAAAATTGTTTGTGAAATAAACACTTTTTATTTCCAACTTTTTTGTGGTTAAAATGCATAATTTGCCACAAAAGTAAACGTTATCCTGTCTCCCATTAACGGATGATAAATGCCATATATGGCATATACTGTCATTATTATTTACGCATCTCTATTTGACGTAAATGACAAAATAGCGAATTTTTGTGTTATATTATAAAATGTATTTTTAGTGCATTTAAAGCAATTAATGTCAATAATATAAACATTGGATAAAATATAAGAGTAAAACTGGTCTATACAATGGTCAATGGTATAAGCGGAATAGCATAAGTGTGAGTAAAACTATATTTTACATAATTTGTATGAATAATTGGCTAATGTTATGCAATATTCAGTGTCCAGTGATAGGCTATATAAGTGGTCAAACCGTATGAATACTCACTTACGAATGAAAATTATTATCGAAAATCAATATCCGGTCGGTACTGAAGTGAATAAACGACTATAAATCACAAAAACAACACTTATTTTAATATAAATTAATTTTATATTAATTTTTAAAATTATTTTAAAATTTGTTTTGTGCCGCTTCCGGTTATGCTGTGTGCCTGTAACGTTCACAATCAATATAGTATAGTAGTTAAAACTGATTACTGTTAAAATTTTTATAAAAATCTATGTATTTTTTGAAATTTTGAGTTTTTTTCAATTGTTTAAAATTATTTTAAAATTCGTTTAAAACCGTTTCCGGTCATTCAAATTCACTGTAATTTTAAGTATTTAATTTATTAATTCTATTCTATTGATTGCCTAACTAATATTATATAATTTTACAACTTTTTGTGAAATTTATTTTTTAATTATATTGTCAGACTATCAAATAGGGTTTATCGTGAATATTTTTCTAAATTATTTTTATGTTTAATATTATTAATTTTCTCATTTGTAAACTATATTATTAAGCATTTATTGTCGCTTAGAAGCTGTAACGTGATTGTATTGATTTTAATTATTGTTTATTGTATTCGGTATTATTTAATGGGGTTAACTTTTAAGCGTTCCCATCCAGGACGCCGCCGACTTGTACCACGACTCGAACGACTTGACATTAATGCCTTACCTTCGACCAGCACTTGTCAGCCCAGTATAAGTGTAGGTAAACCTAGAGGTGCTGCACTGAGAAAGGCATATTTAACTAAACGAAGGGTACAGCGAACCCATATTACCATTCCTGAGCCTAGACAGACAACATCTCAGTCTCGATCAAATGACACATCTAATCCTAAGAAAGTTAGCCCAGGGGTTATTCGCAATTTTCTATATTCTTTCATGGTTTTTTGTTGTCTTGAGAATTAAGGATTTAATAGAAAGGTTGCTGAACAATCTCTTTAGTAAGTCCTAAAATTTCGTCTGGACTCTACAGTTAGCCGGCGTTTGGGTGCGCTGCAGGAGGCGGCCGAAGGGTATTTAGTTGGTCTATTAGAAGACGCAAATCTCTGTGCGATACATGCGAAGCGAGTAACAATACAACCGAAAGATCTTAAATTAGCAAAGAGAATCAGAGGTGACAAAGTTATGGTTGAAAAGTAAATAATAAACAATTGTTATGTATAAGGTTGAATTATTAATTACAATATTATAAACAATTTCTGAAAATAAAAAAATATTCAATTACATAAATATACAAACTAATGATATTGAGACAGAGTTTAATATTGTTGTACTACTTATGCTTTTGTGCTCGCACAAACAATTTCGTGTTACAACAGACAAATGCAAATGGTTGAGATAATTTGGTGTACAGTGTCATGACTCGGCATTACAAGTAAAATTCGACAAATTATCTTAGGTTATACGGGAAAACTTATAATTACAGCGCGCATTATTATAAGTAATTACCGTTAGGTTACCGGCAAAACGCAGACACTGAGATAACGAAATTAATAGGAACCGTGAATAATAATTTAAAATGTTACTAAATTAATTTCTGAACGGATGTTTGTTGACTGTTTGATAGTTTGATGATATGTCTACATCTATCTCTATTAATCAATTGATTGTTTTTATAATAAGATTTATTATTATTTATCTAGTGTTTAAGGCCAAATAAGCTCAGCTCAACTGTGCGATTACGGTACCTTTCGCACGCGTGTGCTGCTCTTACTTGGAGTTAACGATTTCATCTGACTATTGTTGACATTAATTCTGACAACGAAAGCGACATTGCCGTCTGTCCAGGCAGTGGTCACTAGAGGTGCTTTCATTAACAAAATTTATAAAGCGTAATTAATTAAAAGTTATACAAATGATTTTTCATTAAATGTAGTATATTCAAGGGTTCTCTCACAAGACAATATGCCCAAGACTGTGTGTCTTGACGGCTCACTAGCTTCCGGTAAAACGACATTTTTAAAATGTCTGGAAAACTTTAATGAAACAAAATTCAAAACGTTTGACTTACATGAGGAACCGTTATCCAAATGGTCAAACATAGGCGGTGAAAATCTCTTTAAATTATATTATTCAGACCCGAAACGTTATGCATATACATTTCAATCGTATGTTTTGAACACTATGTATAGAAACCATGCACTAAATAACAACACAAACAAAACAAAAGTGATTGACCGATCAATACATTCTGCATTTCACGTGTTTACAAAAGCTTTAAAATGCAATGATAGTATCAGTAACTTAGAATTCACTCTCTTAAACGAATTATATCAAAGTTTTATATCTACTGGACAATGTATTGTTAATCAAATAATTTATTTTCAAGCTCCTCCCCATATATTGTTAGAGAGAATTGTTAAGCGAGCTAGACCAGGGGAAGAGAATATAACTCTTGAATATTTGAGTCTCATTGAAATGCAATATGATCAGTGGATTGATTCGATGTCACATATTCCAATCATAAAAATCCGAACAGATGGCTTATATGAAGACTCAATGAGGACATTTCATAACACAATTCACAAAATAATTTAGACCCTCAAAATATATTAATTATTTGTCCATACCTTACTAAAAACACATAAAATCATAACAAAATCAATATCTCATACCTACACTATACCTCAATAAATAATTATTTAATACACATAACAAACTGTTACACTAGTTCGACATTACGGGTATACACACGACGACTGAACACATAATTATGATGGGCGATCGTATTCACACAAACACAATTCGACACACATGCAATGCTCTCAGACTCGGAGACATTACACAATCAGTTCATTATCTGGACTGGTTGACTAAATTCGACCACAGCGACACACTTCAGACTGATATACGTGGCAGTAAATTGTGCACTACTCAGACAAAACTAATTACATCTTGGGCAATCATCACATCAGTCCAATCAACGGTGAACACCATAAAAATAATCAAGGGACGTCTATATGTTGGCTACCAATGTGGCTCGGTGGAGGCGTATAAAGTGCCTGAACACGACCTTCTCTTCACCCTTCAGTTTGACCACCCAATCGTATCGATACATTCAAACTTTTTTTTGGAAGGATCCCCGTCACTGAACGGTGACCACAATACTAAATGCGAAAATGACATTTATTTGTACATTGTGACCAAACATTCATTTCACCAAGTTGATTTGTCTACTCTAAATGAGAATGTAACACAAGTAATGACAACGGTTCTCGACTTCAAGGAAGAAGAAATTATGGGCGTTTTTGACATCAGACTAGGAATGATAATTATCGACGCAAACTTTGGTGTACATGAAGTCAGATCACGCATTGGAGGTATATCCGGTTACACTATCGAAAACAACTCATTTCCAATCACACAAGTTGTCTCTTTAAACTGTGATGATATGGTCGCAAACAACCGATATCACTCGTTCTTTGCACTGGCTTACAGAAATTACTTCGCTATCATACGATTCCACCTTATTGGACATGAATGGGAAACCCGAACGATTTTAAAGCGTAAATTTGCGTCACCATTTGGCGAAATAAATATCACCTCGTCGCCAAAATACATATTTGTTTCCGGAAACGAGACTAGTCCTTATGGCCACATCATTGTTAGAGTATTGATTCTCCGACCAAATCGTTTAATTCCCGTGGACGAAAGTATCATTTTATCATCAAGTGGCCCCATAAGACGACTTGAAGTTCAAGAAAACTTACTTATCTTGTTCGGTCAAGAATGCGTATTAACATTATATCGAATCGACTTACCAGAGATTACACTTCACGCACACGTACGTTTTCCGCTAAGGCCAACAGCCATTTTTATGGCTCGTGAAGTAGATACTTATGTATTATATATGGGGAATAGTTTCGGCACATTATTTGCAGACAAGTTATTGCGAATTAAGAGTTGTGAAGAATGTGGCCCATATTTCAGAACATTAAGTTGTGCATATACAAATGAATTGATGGACAAATGTCATTGCCCGCACACTTCTCATACTTGTGACGAGTTTACTCAACTATATGATACTAACAATATGGTCAAATCAATTAGGATTCGGAAATTTCATGAAGCAATTAAATTAGGCAAAGAGTTTTCTAAATTGTGTGACAAAGAGAATTCAGAAATGGTCACTCATACAAATAAATGGCAATTAAAGAAAACTGAAGAATCACTAAAACTTGAAGACTTTAAAGCGTTAGACACCAAACAAATAACACTTGATGTCATACCTGATCCTGTGTTTGAGAAAATAATGAGTAATATAGTACGGTTCATGGATTGGCCTGAACTACTAGAATTAAGAACAGTTAACAAAAGATTTTATACTACTGTATCGGACTATCTTGAGAACCGAATATCACACGCAAGTGTCGTATCATATCACGGCGTGTGTACAATTTCTGACACATATCTTGGTCGAATGATTCACTTTCTGCCAAAGTTAACCACTCTGTATTTAAACGAATGGCGACTGAATGATACTCATTTGGATGTTATTGCTGATAATCTTCCAAATCTCAAATGCCTAAGTTTGAGAAGTTGCAAAGGTTTCACACCAGTTGGGTCACTTCACGTATCACTTAAATTAAATCTACTCGAAATATTGGATGTATCGTTTACTGATTCTGACGAGAAATGCTTGAGAGCTTTCACCGAGAATCTCCAAAACCTTAAGTCATTTAATGCATATAATTGTACGGGAATGTTATCAGGGCTATCACTTCAAGAATTAAATACAAATGTTCAAGAAGTGTGGTTTGGAGGTGACTTTATTTTAAGTCCAACAGACATGCTGGACTATTTATTACAAAGACCACGAATAAACTTACGGATCCTTGGTATACTAATACGAAACATAAGTAATTTTGATGTGGATTGCCTTGCAAAAAATTTTACTCAATTAACAAATTTGACATTTGTTTTCCGGTCAAATACTGAGACTGATATTACAGCCTTAAAATTACTAACAAACCTACAAACACTCTATATTGACGAATACCCTCTTACTGAGCGACGCAGTGTCTTAAATTTTCATAACTTGTCCACACTATTAAATAACATGAAGCAATTGATGTCTCTATCTTTGATAAGTACCGGAAAGTCAAGCAAAGTTGATGACCACCTTGGCAAGTACATATCTGAAACATGTCCACAAATACGCGAATTGAGTATAGTTAAAGCACACCAAATGACAAATGAATTTTTAAATGAAATCAGCAGAATGCCTGGATTGTCACGACTGATGTTAATTGACATTCCTAATATCACTATTGAAGGGATGGAAGACCTCCTAGCCACAAATACATCAATTAATTGTCTTTTAATCAATGAATGCAAATGCTTAGACGCTCGCTTACTCGGATTGATGATAACATATGCTGAGAAACATAAGAATAAATGGATTGATTTTGATTTTCTTGGCGAAGAAAATTCTAATGAATCTGAAGTGAAGATTAACGACTCAATAAAACTGATTGAGATACCACAAAACCTTCGAATCACAATGAAGATAAAGAGAGCTAATCACTATTATTATGTTAACAAAAATTAAATAAACACAAAAAAATACATAAAACAAAAAACAAAGTCAGTAAAGTGTTCATTATTGCCTAATGAGTTTGACAATAGTCTCACGCTTTACTCACACAAAAAAATTGTCATTTTCATTATCATAGACATTATCATAATAAATGGATTGATTTTGATTTTCTTGGCGAAGAAAATTCTAATGAATCTGAAGTGAAGATTAACGACTCAATAAAACTGATTGAGATACCACAAAACCTTCGAATCACAATGAAGATAAAGAGAGCTGATCACTATTATTATGTTAACAAAAATTAAATAAACACAAAAAAAATACATAAAACAAAAAACAAAGTCAGTAAAGTGTTCATTATTGCCTAATGAGTTTGACAATAGTCTCACGCTTTACTCACACAAAAAAATTGTCATTTTCATTATCATAGACATTATCATAAACACATTTATAAACACTAATTTTAGTCCTCTAACAAACAGGAGATGACAACAGTAGATCGAATCAACACATTAGACGTAATACACCGAATCGAACACGTGTATAATACATACGAAGCATTAAGTAAAGACTTCTACAATAACAAACATTATATTAATGCAACTATAAAAGCCATTAGATTGCTTTTAAATCAACCACGCTTGCGGTTCAATAAAGATAGAAATTCGCCAACAACTCGAGTAAAATTTATTCACGATGAATTTTGGATAAAAACGCTGGAAAAACACTACGACAAAGAAATAAGATTACTTCAAAGAAAACTACAAATTCAATCAAAAATAAAGATAGAAATTCGCCAACAACTCGAGTAAAATTTATTCACGATGAATTTTGGATAAAAACGCTGGAAAAACACTACGACAAAGAAATAAGATTACTTCAAAGAAAACTACAAATTCAATCAAGGCTCATCAATGAACTAACGGATTTTATAGCAGTACATCCACAACTTGCTGTACCGATCGTCATCCCATCTCGTGGTTCCTTAAAAGAACTACAAGAATTTAACATCATTTTACCATCACCATTATATAAATCCAAAGAACATGCCAGTGAATATTTCAGTGATTTATTCAAAGACCTCTCACCTAATCAAGCTGTCGCCATCGACATTGAATGCTACGATGAAGTTATTTACGAGACGAATGATGTAATAAAATACGCAAAGAAACCAATACGAGTGGCGGCAGTCACTTGCCCAACACATGGAGACTACCACTGCAAAAATGACCCGAAATTAATATATCATAGTTTTATATTACCGGAAAATCAGTACCGAGTAATGAAGCGATTTACAGGGGTTTCAAAAAAGGAAATTCAAGCAAACGTTAAAAGTTTCGTTCGACGAGACGATACATTAAAGCGCCTGCGTGACATCATTTGCGAAAAGAGATTACTATTAATTTTTGCAAACGCAAAAGCAGATCTCAAAGTCTTAGAATTTGAAATGTACGACAATTTTTACGACATTCAAGCGTATTATACAAGATATCCTGAAAACCAAATCAATAAACAACCCGTTAATTTAAAATGGTTGGCGAAGTATATCTTAGGCCGAGATATACAACAAAACGATGACTCTCATGATCCCATAATCGACGCCATAATTACTCTCAAATTGTATCAGCGAATACCGCAACAACACTTTGCACAACATACACGCGATGAACATATTGAAAGTGACAAATACACTACACGAACACTAAATATTGACAAATCATTTCCAAAATTTATTGAAGAATTTGAACCAGATTATGAAATCGACTAAATAATTATGGATTACTTTAATCAAAATTAATCTATTCCAGAAGATGTTGATCATGAAAATATTTTTGGCTTATATTTTCATTAAATGCATACAAACTCAGACCTACAATATCCTCTATCCAAAACGAATCTATACACCTCAATCACTTCAGTCAACCATTGAGACCAAATCAGGAGTATATCAATACAAAAACCAATACGCTTTTGTTATATTGAGTCTCTATTATTATTGTCCCGCTTACGCACAATTTCTGAAAGACCTATCAAAAGACAAGTATTTCTTATCAATACGTATCCAAGAATTGCGAAATCATTCAGCTGTAATCAATGCTGGAAATACATCTAAATTAAACACCGATTGTCAACAAGACTTTACTGACTATGTAACGCATGGTAAAGCCCGACTAGCAAAAACTGGAAATATCTCTAACATTTACACGCAAGGGAATGTAACTAACTTTGAAATAACAGACAACGAAATTGAATTATTTAACACTGGATTGCTATGGAATAAGACATCAGATTTGGTGGTAGAAATACCAAACATCCGGCCAACCCATTTTCTTATACGAAACGTTTCCGAAACAAAACAAACAAAAAATGTCTCACCGTTTGTCTCAGCATTCGTCAATTATCCCAAACCAACACAGCCAGTTGGACCTCCTTTTGAAATATTAGCAATCACATCGCCACCTGCAATGGTTTCCGTGTTGGCTCCAAATGTATCGACTGATGTCTCAATCATTACGACCGCTAAGACAACTACGACGGGCGCGCCAATAACAACCGCACAGACGTCAACTACAGTCGCACCCGTAACAACCCCGACGACTTCAACTACAGTCGCACCCGTAACAACCCCGACGACTTCAACTACAGTCGCACCCGTAACGACCCCGACGACGTCAACTACAGTCGCACCCGTAGCGTCCCCGACGACGTCAACTACAATCGCACCCGTAACGACCCCGACGACGTCAACTACAGTCGCACCCGTAACGACCCCGACGACGTCAACTACAGTCGCATCTGTAACAATCCCGTCGACGTCAACTACAAATACACCCATGGGGACTACTAAGACAACTACGACGGGCGTGCCGATCACAAACGGACATACTTCAATTCCTAACGCACATATAACCAAGGCTAAAACAACCACCGCGATAAACTTTACAACAAATACACAAATGACTGTTACTAATGATTGCAACAATAAGAAAGATCAAAACACCAATCAATTGATAAACATAACAAAACAACTAGATAACCAACAATACGATACTGACTACATATTTGATTGCATAATAAAAGGGAGGAAAACGAGAGCAACAGATGAAGAAAATTATAACAAAATACTTGCCAAAATAAACAACCTACCAGGCATATACATTGAACGATATAGCTTTATACGCCTTACTCTCGGTATTCATAGAGTGTGCCCAGAAGTAAAGAAAATCTCAGATCATTATGGACGGTCTTATAAATATTTGAATTTCACCCAATCAGAGTTGGATAATTATTATAATCAAACAAAACACCATAGTTATCAGCGAACAAATTGCGATAAAGATATTATTCAATATGTAAAGTATGGATTTTGGAAGCTAGCATTAGGGAACAATCAAAGCGGTGTTATATATCTACCCGGTGTAAAGTCTTTTGAAATTACGGAAGAAGATGTCGATGATTATAATAATCATAACAAACTTTGGGGACCGTTCTTTGGTTACCAGGACATATGTAGAAGTCATAAGAGCACTATCTATCCTGAATATATTTGCGAGCATTTATCTTATCATAGGATAAATGAATTTTCCCAACCAAAATTCGAAAGGTGGAACATATATTCTGATTTGCCAAAAACAACTTTACCTGAGCTATGGGACTTTACGGAAATCAAGCGTTTAAGAAAACTTCGTGAAGAACAAAACAAATTATTAAAACTACATCAACAGATAACATCTAAGAGGAAAACACCTGATACATCAAACAAACAAACACATACATTCACTGGCTCGACAAAAGAAATCATAGAAAACAAAGTTGATTCTATCCCCGAGACACCTAAAGTAGAGATGATATCAGACGATTTGTTAATCAATGCCGGCAAACATGGAATACAATTTTCATTACCGGGTAAAGCTTACAAATTTGATTCAATTTGGAATCATTTTATAGTCGTAGATATGCCTAATTTCACACATACTATAGAAGAGATAAACGACCAAGATTGTTTGAATTTTATAAGTATGCTAAACGAAAATTCCACAGCCACGATGTCAAATGGCAGTTCGAGTGATATCGCTGACTTTATTGACGTTCTTAATACAACTTGCCAAGAATTGGAAAATTTCATAATAGAACAAATGGAAGTATCAATAATGACCACACAATCAGCACTTGATAACTTCAGACAACGCCAGCTATTACGAAATAAACGAGTAATAGGAGCTATGCTTATTGGAGGTGCAATAACCGTAGTCGGTGGATATCTTATCAAAAGAGAAATGGATTTTTCAAAAATGAAAGATAATTACAACAAATTAGCAAAACAGGTCGAAGACAATACTTACAATACCTATATTCTAAGAGAAAAAATGATTGGATTAACCAAAGTACTTTCGGACTCTACGCAACTTTTAAATCAAAAAATTGATGCATTAAAAACCGCAACGGAACGTCAAATTAACGCCTTATCCTACGCGTTAGGCGAACAAATTTCCAAAGTCCGCAGCGATCAGATCACAACAACATTTATGACATTGAATACAATTTACAAAGTCGTACGCATTTCACAATATCAACAAGCAACGACCCTGATACTTGATTTAATACAAGTATGGGACACTATATTTGGTGATTTAAGAAGAAGTGTATTAAGCCATAGTCTCGTTTCATGGAATACACTAAAACCAATGTTAGAAGATGTTAAACGGATCATCGATTACAATTATGAATTGGGCATCGGATACGATCAATATCAACTTTATTACACATTACCGATCACTAATTATTGGATTGATCTCGAAAAGAATACATTAACCGTTCAGATTCAGATACCATTGAAGCGACCGCGACAGCCACATGTGTTCAACATGGTCTCTATAACACCAAAAGGATTTCCGTGTTCCGGAAATCATTGTAGTTTGTATACGGAAGAAAGCGGTCAACTTGAACTTATCACCATCCAGACTTCATCGAATCTATGGCTAATGAGTGAAGGCAAAGTTGTTCGAGAAGCAAGTAAAACCGATTTCACTTGTTTGGCAACAGGCGATCGGGAAGTTTGCTTTACATTTCATCCGCACTCGTTGAGTTTACCCTCAGAATGTACACAAAATATTGTGGAATGGAATGACACTCAAGTAATGAAAAATTGTAAACTCCAACAAAAACATAAATCTGAATACAGTCCTATAAGCCTTGGAAGTCATCGATATATTGTACATTCCGATATGGTTCCCTCTTATGTAATGCATTGTCGCAATCAAGATACCGAAAAGGTTGAAACCTCTGAATTTGCCAATTTGATTGAAATCAGTTCTTATTGTGAAGTATATTTGACTGGAATCAATGTTACTCTTGTTGGCCCTTTTGACGGGGTAATGCAATCGAAAATGAATCACACAGTAACGACTTTCCACTCAACACTTTTAGAAAATATTAAAAGCAAACTTAACCAAACGCAATCATTGCTTGGCATCCGCAAGTATTTTCAAACGCATAACACAACAAATAAACAAAAATATCAGCCACAAGAATACACAATAGATATAGAGTTTGATAATGCAAAACTAACTACATTATCAAATTATCTCTTTGAAACGCAAAGTGAACTAAACTCAATGGTCATAAATCTTGATAAAAAGTTCAAATTTTCATTTGAAAAATTCACCTTCTGGTCAATTATCTCCCTATTTGGTGACCTTTTGAGAATTTTTACAACACTCGTAGTTATTTTTGGTGTTGTTACACAAACGAGATTTTTAGGATTATACATGAGTCCTGTAATTATACTACACACGAGACGGGTCAATGCATTTGAATATGATTTTGATTCTATGGAAATCGCCACATATTCATCAAATCTAATTTTAGTAATTATATTCACGATACTTTTAATACTCTATATGAAATGTGCATATTTCCGTCGGGTCGAGGTTTCAAATTATGAAGGCAACACTGCAACTTCAGGCACACACGGAGAATTTAGTTTTGTAATAACACTCGAAAACAGAATTAATTTTTTTACTAAAATTATAGTGGAAACCGTATCAATACGATTACCCATTAAAGCTTTTGAGCAACAAGTTTCTGATCTAAGAGTCATTAACAATCGTGTGATTTGGTTTATAAGTAACCGAGAGCTCAGACTAGCTGATGAGTTAATGTTATACGGATTAAACTCATTTGGAGAAAGAGTGGTGACTAAATCATACAACTTCCATATCCCAATACAGCACATTAAATGGGAACATGGATTCATTCCAGCGTCGTTTAATTTAAAATCGACTTGTAATTTTGCCACTATTACGGTTATTAAGAAATTTAATAACTGGCTGCATAGATCCGTATCGCCAACTGCTCCACCTTCTAACTCATTAAGGAGGAATGCGGTTACTTTTCTGTAAAAACTAATATTTTAATTCGTGCCCTGTAGATGATTAGAGACGACATCACTCCCGATAACATTTCCACCATTAGCGCCTCCAATGCAATTAGAGAAGATCAAAGTATTGCAAATGAAGAACTCATTAGCAATGTTCAAAACCTTCGTCTCCATAACGATAAACTTGTAAAACAGAAATCAAGACCCAACTCACCGACATCAATCAATCCACAAATCTCAGATCAAAGTCAATCAGATTATGAAGACCACGAAGACATCCAAACGATGTTTAAAACGACTAAACCAGTGATGCCAGTTCAAACCCATAGAACACAATCATTTTCACATTGCGTAAATGTCCCAAAGTTTGACATAAACAACATTGGTAAATGGCTGAAAGTCTATCAGTATATCAGTCGAGCCAACGGTTGGAATGACGAAATGAAGTTTAACAGACTATTTGAAGCCTTTGACGGAACTGATCATTTCGATTATTTTCTTTGGCTAATGAAAACTAAGAAAATCACTAATTGGAGTAATGCGAAAAAGACTTTTAAGAATAGGTGTATTGAAAACGATACACTCTTGGACGCTGAAGTACACAAACGAAGCCAACACGAAGAAGAAAATGTTGCACATTATATAACTGAAAAGGAAAGTTTACTTCAAAAGATTGAACCGAATTTGCCTGAGAAATACATCGTTAATCAAATTATCTTGGGGCTGAAACCCGATCTCCGCGATAATATAATGAAGAGCACTATGGAAATTGACATAATGACGGTTGACGACCTTTTGAAAAAAGCTGTTTCATACGAAAAATTATCAAAAATTATTGACAACAGAGATAAGTTATATAAACCGCGAAAACAAAAACGAGTAGAATTTCAAGACGATGTAATGGCTAAGAATACCCATCCTCTTGAATCGGAAAACGAAGAGCTCCGCAAAGAGTTAAAGAGTATCAAACAATCTTTGAATGATATTAAAAGCGATCGTGGACGATATCAGTCGAACATGTCAAATCAAAATTACCGACTTTTCAGACAGAATCAGCCCGTTTATAGACGTCCGTATAACCGGAATGAAGGGCCGGACCGTCGTAATAGAGACACTTCGGCCAACCGCGTTAGCAACACATCTGAAGACCGACAGTCTAACCGATTTAATATGAACAGAATCAGCCCGTTTATAGACGTCCGTATAACCGGAATGAAGGGCCGGACCGTCGTAATAGAGACACTTCGGCCAACCGCGTTAGCAACACATCAGAAGACCGACAGTCTAACCGATTTAATATGGTGAGAGATACTGAAGGACGACCCATGTGCTACAATTGTGAAAAATTTGGTCATTTCGCTAGAGACTGTAGAGCCCCGAAGAAAGAACGGCGTCAACGACAAGACAACCAGGGAAACGAGAAGAGGGAGAATTGAATAAGGCCACAATTCTCCCTACTTTTACCATCTCGCCTTCACCAACTCCAAGTAATTTATTAATCATAGAAATTTCTATTTGCGATATACCGTTTAAATGCGTCCTCGACACAGGAAGCGCGGCTTCATTCATCAACGAATCAATTATTAGAGTTTTAGGTATTGAATCACACAAATTATCAATGCCATGCACATTGAAAATGCTAAATAACTCAATAACCAATGTATACGAATCAGCAAATGTCGTTTTCACAAATCTCACCAATGGCGATACTACTACATACAAACACATGTTTTATGTTGTTAACGTCATGTCATTAGATGCAATCCTGGGACTAGACTTTTGCAAGAGAAACATCGCTTGTATAACTTTTAACGAAAATGATTTTATCATAAGCAATCGGTTACCAGGTATTGAACAACGAGACGAAACAATGGAAGACATATCAGACTTTGCACTAATGTTAGCATCAGATCCTAACACTTCCATTAAAGAAATTTATAATGAAGATTCATTAATACAAATGTTGTGTAATTTAACAATTAGTCGTTCCAACAGGCACATAGCCAACGTGCCTTTTGAAATAAATTTTACTGGTATACCTCAAGAACGAACAAACAACTCATCTGAAAATTTTGACTTTAAGACGATTATTGGGTCAGACGACAACTATGAAATCCGAAATTTATTAAAATTAGTTGAAAAATATAAACATTTATTCGCTTTCTCTATTTATGATTTAACAACTGCAAAGGGATATCAACATCGTATAGATCTGATTGATGACAAGCCGGTGAATAAAGCACCATATCGTACCTCAATGAAAGAGAAAGAAGTAGTGAAACAACAAGTGACTGAAATGCTCGAACACGGAATCATCATACCTTCGGTTAGCCCATATGCTTCTCCGATAGTTTTAGTCAAAAAGAAAGATGGCCGCATGCGCTTCTGCGTAGACAATCGGGCATTAAATGAGGTCACTAAGAAAGATTCATTTCCGCTCCCGCTGATAGACGATATGATCCATAACTTACAAGGCTGTCATTATATTACAACTTTTGATCTTCATTCTGGATTCTGGCAAATAAAACTATACGAGCCGGACAGACACAAAACAGCATTTTGTTGTTCCGAAGGACTATTTGAGTTTACAGTTCTTAATTTTGGTTTAAAAAATGGACCGAGTTCGTTCCAACGCCTGATGCAACAAGTCTTTTCTGGCTACCTATGGCTATTCATTATGGTGTACCTGGATGACATCATCGTGTATAGTAAGACCTTCACAGAACATTTAATACATTTGGAAAAAGCGTTTCAACGACTCGATGAATATAACCTAAAAATTCAGCCAACAAAGAGCTCCTTCATTGGAAAAGAAACAAAATTTCTTGGATACATAATCACAAAACAAGGCCTATCGGCCGATCCCGCGAAACTTAAAACTGTCGAAGAGTTTCCGCGACCAACAACACAAAAGAGTGTAAGAGGATTTCTTGGATTGACCGGATACTACAGGTCAATGATACAATCATATGCAACCATTGCCAAACCATTAACAGAACTTCTTAAGAAATCGGCAATAATTACCGGTAAAAAGATTAATTGGTCAATAGAATGCGAACAAGCGTTTCAAGATTTAAAGTCACGATTAATCACCGCACCAATATTAGGACACTATATACCCGGGAATAAGTTGATTCTTTATACGGATGCTTCAGGGTACGCCATGGGGTGGATACTACACCAGTTACAGGAAGGTAAAGAGAAAGTACTTGTATACGGAAGTAAAACGTTTAACCCCACACAAATGAAGTACTGTGTAACTGATAAGGAGGCGTTAGCAATCGTCACAGGGGTTCTTAAACTCAGACATTTTCTGGTTGGCGAACCATTTATCATCCGTACAGATCACCACAGTCTTTGTTACCTTATGCGCGTTAAAGACGTGAGCGGTCGGCTAGGACGTTACGCGTTAAGATTAATGGAATTTGAATTCACAATTGAATATAAATCGGGTAAATTGCACCAAAACTCTGATTGTATGAGTCGATTTCCAATTACTGATAAGAGTACTGACGAAAATGACAAAATAGATGACGAAATACCGGTATATAAAGTCGACCACATTCAAGAAGACCACGCTTGTAAACATCAATGTTTATGCAATGCTGAACTAAACCCAAGTTTTTACAAAATGACGGATTCATCCATTGCTATTATACCAGATTTAAATTTTGAATGGATTGAATCTGTTTATTATAGTGACTTAGATCCAAAGACTCCTCACGTAGAAATAAATGAAAGTGAAATACAAGAAGCAGAAGATAAACAAGTCGTTGATACAATAAACATTAAAGACGAACAGCGCAAGGATCCGTGGATCAAAAGTATAATTAAACGCATAAATGATGGGAATCAACATATAACCAAAAGTTATGTAATCAATGATGACATACTGTATAAGATAGCCTATGATGAAAATGGCCGTTATAAACAACTTCTATGTATACCGATCAAACTCAGACAAGAAATAATGCAAGAGATCCATGGGGGATTGACAGGTGGACACTTTGGCATATTCAAAACAACTGGGAAAATTAAAGATCGATACTACTGGCCAAAACGGGACAGAAGTATCAGAAAATTTGTTATCAGTTGTACATGTTGTGCCTTCCGAAAACGAGATCCCGGTAAACCAAAAGGTTTACTTCAACCGATACCAACAGATAAGCCAATGGACTTAATAGGAATGGACCTCATTGGACCTCTTCCTAAAACTAAAGATGAAAAACGATACATAATTGTTTGTGTCGATTACGCGACACGATACACAATCACCCAAAGCTTGAAAGATTCAACGACAAAAGAGATAAGCGATTTCTTTATATATAAAGTGATTTGTAAATTCGGCTCTCCGCGTCGTGTCCTCACGGACAGGGGGAAGCAGTTTGTCTCAGCCGCAATGGAAGATGTTTTTAAGTTTTTCAAAGCCGAACACAGCCGCTGTTCAACTTACCACCCTCAAACAGCTGGACTTACTGAAAGAACGAACAGGACGCTATTGGATAGCATTTCACTTTATTGTAGTGCTAACCAACGCAACTGGCAGTCTGTCCTCCCGTTCATCGAATTTGCACACAACTCATCGGTGAGCAAAAGCACAAAATTCTCACCGTTCTATGCACTTTTCGGTTACGAACCAACTCTTCCGATTGACGTGACCCTTAATAACCCCAACATAAACTTATCAGCGCCACACTCGGATATCGAGGACCGCTGGGAGGACGCCCGATATTTAATAAAACATAACATCAAAGAAGCACAACACCAACAAAAATCCGCCTATGATGACAAACACCAAGACGTCCAATTCAAGCTCGGTGACAGAGTTGGAATATTCAAAAAACTTAGAAAGAAAGGATTTAATCAAAAAATGCTTCACCGATTTTCTGGACCTCATGAAATAACAAAAATCTTTGAAAAGCCCAAAGATCTTTATCAAACAATGGACTTGAGAGACCCTACCAACATAGAAAACAATCCTGTGCTCAAGTTGAAGAAATGGAACGACCGAAAAGACGAAGAGCCAGATGATTTAGAAGATGATGTTTCAGAAGCAAACGATCAAACAGCTTCAGCATCTCACGAAAACCTCGAGGAACAGAAGGACCATGATCACTCAACTGACCTAATTAATTTCGTCTCTTGTGATGATTATGTTCCACGTGTATGTTCAAATAACTCTTGTAATGCGTTACAAGACGCTGAGCTCATCGACCACGCACTTGACAAAGAATCACACTCAACCATCAATGAAAATGAGAAATTACAGGTAAGAGAAAATGTACTTAATGAGGAATTACAACAAACACAATGTGACACGATGGTTAACTGTGAACGTAAATCCGGAAGCAATCATGAAACTAAGAAAACAAGTGCAGAAGATCTCTTTATACAGAATGTATTGAGATCTTTCATGGAACTCTAGAGACGTAAAAGAAGGATCCATGAAGTGTTCTCGTTGACAATTTGGCGGACGACAACGACCGGTCCAATATTGGTCTACCAAGTTAGCAATGACAGCACTTCGCAAAACAAGTATTAGAGGCCTCACATTAACATTTTTAATAAATAATACATATATAAATTTTTATTATGATAATCTCCATTTATCAATTATGTTACATGATAATTCATAATATTTTAACAAAGGCACGAATAATCAATTTATTACCGTATTATAATTATTTTTCTTATTATTAGTAACTATCACAATCGTTTACTCTATCAAAAAGGTTTTTTTAATCGATGTCTAGGCATTGGTTTTTTCCTCTCGATAGACAAAAAAAAATTACAAAACATTAAAAATGAACAAAAAAAATTGTATGTTAATTAGTAATGTAATCATAAACTATTGTAATACACATCGGCGATCCGGAGTCTCGCAGTTTTACGACGGGCGAATGCAGTGCCCAGACTATAAAAACTCTAAATTTCAATTATAAATTAAATATAACTATTATGGTATACAGGATATCATAGCATCCCTTTTATTTTACTCACATTTACCTTTTTTGCTTACTTTAATAAACTTGGAGTTGGTGAAGGCGAGATGGTAAAAGTAGGGAGAATTGTGGCCTTATTCAATTCTCCCTCTTCTCGTTTCCCTGGTTGTCTTGTCGTTGACGCCGTTCTTTCTTCGGGGCTCTACAGTCTCATATTAAATCGGTTAGACTGTCGGTCTTCAGATGTGTTGCTAACGCGGTTGGCCGAAGTGTCTCTATTACGACGGTCCGGCCCTTCATTCCGGTTATACGGACGTCTATAAACGGGCTGATTCTGT
>CAJPIZ010000697.1:4502-21666 GCA_905368565.1 Medioppia subpectinata
AATACGTACAACCGCATAAACCTAAACATGGTGTTTAAAAATCAAAGCGCATTGACCGGGATCAAAATAACGCTGGAAGTATTGTACGCGTTATCTATTGTTATCAATGCTATACTAATAGTATTATGGATAATTGCATTGGTGGCCGGTTATCATGGTCCAGAATTAAATAACGAATTAAATACCGAATTAAATAATGACCAGTCGTATCAACATCTATGTACGTTTAACCAATTAATTATATTAAACATACATTGTATAAGTTATATGATATAACTTTTACATTTTACATCTAACCTTGTTCAATATCATTTCTAGTGATCGCGCTTATTGTAATGTCTGGATTGGGCTTAATATTATCTATCATTGGACTACTTGGTATAATACGGGAGAATAAATGCATCTCTATTATGCTCTTTGTACTAACCTCAATTGGCATAGTAGGCGACTTGGTGCTAGGTCAGATAATTACGGCCCTGTTTAGTCTGGTATTAGCCATACTGTTGGGTGTATTTGTGTGGCTAATTATTGATAAGTCAAAGGAGGGCCCACCCGTTGCCTACAACACTCAAAAAGCATAATTACATTATAAATGTTAATTTTTATCTCATATTATTATTCAATTTATTTTTATTATGATTTAATACTTAAATATTTTGTCAATTTATACCTTTATTTAATAAATAAATAACGGGAATAAAAATTAATCATATTTAATATTTTTAACATTTATTATTTTAATAACAACCAATCAATAAAATTAGTTTAAATATAAGTAATATAAACTTGCTTGTTTAATTTTATAAAATATATGCCGTTTTAAATTTTGTAATCCATAAATTTTTACAAGCTTTTAAATCTTTTTAAAAATAATTTACAGTAATCAAATATTTAAATTAAAAAACATACTTTATTAAATAAAATTAATTCGTTTTCAAACCAGTTTAATTAAACATGAAATTACATAAAAACAATACCACGTGTTATACCAATAAGGATAATAAATGCTAAACATTTCATAACAAGGAAATAATCACAAAATTTCGCATTAGGTTGAGTCTGGCACACATTTTGTTCACAATAAACATGGTTACTTAACTTAAAGCATCCAGTATTTTCAACAATCATTGTTATTTCAAAATGAACCTGATAATTCATATTGATAACCATTTAATAATTATTAGATAATACAGTATTATTGTAATTGTCATAATGGTGTATATAAGTTACCGTATTTTGACTGTGGTAAAATTAATGCTTAAAATTTTGTATTCATTAATTATCACAAGTAATGTGTTGTTAATAATTTATTGGACATTAATGCTGGTCACCGGGAAAAATGATCTTGATCTACAAACATCAAACTATTCTAACAATCAGCAACTAGGTAATTTTACAAGAAATAAATATTTTGATGTACTTATTAAATCTTAATTACCTTTACTTTATTATATCTAACAGCGATTACAGTTATAATAATGTCTGTTCTTATGCTAACATTTACAATAATTAATCTGCTTGGTAATGAACACACCTCAATTATGTCCCTGGTGTTAATTATTATAATTATGGAATTGGCTCTTGGTCAGCTTAACGCCGCATTATATGGCATTGTATTAGCCATACTAATGCTTATGGCAATATTATTTATGACCGAGGTTACAATGGTTATAACCGTACCCACAAAAGCTACTTTATTAGTATGACAAATATAATTAATTAATAATAAACAGTATGTTAATCCTACCTCATGCTTTTTCTTTGACAATTTATTACAAAATAATAATTGTTTTGTTTTATTTAAAATAATTGTTTGTGAGATATTTAATGTTAATATTATTTTATTTATTTCTGAATATTAATTTGTTTAATAAAATATTTATGTTAAAATAAAATTTTCTCATAAAATCTACTATAAATTTATTATAATAGACTCTATTAAATAGTTAATAATTATTTGTACCATTTATACTCATTATATATTTACCATGTATTGGACATACATTTTATTTAAATATAAGTTAAACCGGTTTTCAATGAAAATCACAGCCAATACAATATAATTATTGTAAAATACAAACAAAGGCTATACTCGATATGACGTAAAGTTACCACTTTCTCAGTATTAATATTACATCACATTTATGTAATAAACAAAGGCATTCATTGCAAAGTGCTTTCTAGTTTACATAATCTACAAACACACATGGTAGTCTTTATTTTGTGTATGTTTTACATCACCCAAATTGTGATTACTATTTAACAACAACAACAAAATATGTATATTCAAAAATTAACTGCAATATTCAAGCGTAACGTACAAACATTTACCTTGGTCAAAGCTATACTGACAGTGTTATACACTATGCTGGCAATACATATTATTGGCTATATTATGCTATTCATATTTTTGATATTATTCGATATGTTTAACAACGAAAATCGTGGTAATTATTACACAATAATTTAGCATTATAATTTTCAATCTAATTAATATAATATTCCATGTCTATTGTTTATTACACAGTTTCACTAATTGACATGATATCTTATGATATCTTATGGCAGATAATTTATTTAATAATTACCATCATCGGGTTGGTTGGCATCATTAAAGAGCACAAGTGGTTTGTTATGGCGGGTATTGTATCGGAATTAGTGATTGCAACCGGGTTTGGGGTTTGGGGTGCAGTCGGGGCCGTAATGACTGGCCTTAGTTTTCTATACGTTAGGCTTATTGTTGAAAAGCAAAGGGAAGTCACCTCTAAGTGTCCCCTATAAGTGCTTTTTAATTACATACATGTATATTTAATTATTAATACTCATTATTGCTACTTTTTTGTATGTATTGCAAATTTATAATAAATAAATAAAACGTTGTATAAGTATCTAGTTTGTTGTATTGATGTTTGTTGAATATTCCAGTGATTTTGTGATACTTTATAATACTTTATAATAGTAAATACTTTATAATAAATTAAATAATAATTATTTAATTTGTATTAAAAATATAATTTATTGCATATATAAATTAAGTTATAACTAACATAACTTAAATAAAATTCTTTATATAGCTAATATTCTTTATAATAATGACCACAATCATTATGTTTAGCATTTGTGTTGTTAATACCAAAGGAAAACAGGTTTTCAATATAAATCTCAGTCAAAGACATATAATTATTGTGAATTATATACAAAAGTTATTCCCGATGTGACGTAAAGACAGCTCTTTCTTACTATTGATTTAAATCTATGTAAAAATCTATATAAATTCATTGTCAAGTGCATCAATGTTCACATTTGCAACACATGGTCATTTTAGTTGTACGCTGTGCAACAAAATAAATTATCAAACTTATTTTACATGAATCAAAGTTATTTAATACAATCTTATTTTACATGAAATTGGATGTACACATTCAAAAACCTACCATGGTGTTTAAAAACCAAAAAACACTGACCGTGGTGAAAATTACACTGGAAGTGCTGTTCACATTATCAATTATAGCCAATGCAATATTAATAACATTATGGTTATTGTTTATATTAGGCAACTTTGTCGCCTTAAAGGGACATGAGAATTATGATCAATGTAAGTTAAATATCATATACTTTACATATCAATAACATAACTTGTTAATAACTAATACAATTTTTCTAATTCATCGTCGATAGTGTTTGAACAAATAATAGTATCCAAATTGGCCTTGGTCTTTTCAATTATTGGTCTCGTTGGTGTTATCAAAGAGAGTAGATATGCCTCAATCATTTTGTTGGTAGTGACCACAATGGGTTATTTTTACCATTTTGCTTTTGGTCCGATTATCATTGCGTATATCAGCATTATATTCACTGTAATAATGATGATATTTATCAAACTAATTACCGAGAAGCAAACAAAGCCAGATCTACCTGTTGTCTACAACACTCAAAACTTTTAATTATTGCATGGTGAATTATTGTGATCAATTTAACTGTAATAATTAAACTGTCAATTTCTATTTATTTATTTATTTTTATATATTGTTTTTATATCAATTAATTATAATTAATTAAATAAATGTATTAAAATATTATTCTAACTAATTAATTAGATTTATTAAAACAACGTGGTTCATTTTATATCTCCAATAGACTATCAGAATTATTAATATTTTTCAGACAATCCCTTCATTAATACTTAAAAACAGGTTTTCAACAAAATTCTTAGTCAATACAATATAATCATTATAAATACACACAAAGGCTATACTGGATATGACGTAAAGTTACCACTTTCTCAGCATTAATATTACATCACATCTATGTAATAAACAAAGGCATTCATTGCCAAGGGCTTCTATTTCGCAATCTACAAACACGTGGTAATCTTTATGTTGTGTATGGTTTAAATCACTCAAATAGTGATCACTATTTAATACAACAACAAAATATGTATATTCAAAAATTAACTGCAATATTCAAACGTAACCTAACAACATTTACCTTGGTTAAAACTATACTGACCGTGCTATACACTATGATGGCGATGCATATTATTGGCTATATTTTGCTATTCATATTTTGGCTATTATTTGATACTTTAAATCACGAAAATCGTGGTAATTATTGTACAATAATTTAACATTATAATTTTTAATCTAATAAATATAATATTCCATATCTATTAATGTTTATTATTTATTACACAGTTTTACTAATTGGCATGATAATTTATTCATTAATTACCATCATCGGTTTAATTGGCATTATTAAAGATCACAAGTGGTTTGTTATGGTGGGTATTGTATCGGAATTAGTGATTGCAACGGGATTTGGGATATCCGGGGCCCTAATGACTGGCCTTAGTTTTCTATACGTTAGACTTATTGTTGAAAAGCACAGGGAGGCACCCTCTAAGTGCCCCCTATAATTGCTTTTTAATTACATTTATTTAATTATTTATACTTGTTTTTACTACTATTTTTATATATTGTAAATTTATAATGAATAAAGTTGTTAATTATAAGTATCTAGTTCGTTGTATTAATAACTCTTGAATATTATGTTACATTTACCATAATTGTGTAAATATTTACGTATTAATTTTTAATTTAATTTTTGTAATATATGATTTTAAAGTGATATGGAGTATCACTCATTATTAGTTATTATTTTATACTTTAGAAAGACTATAAATTGTTATTAATTATTATAAATATTCCTATAGTGTGTGCAATGATCTGTATTTCAATATTAATGTTAAAACTTTACTGTATTATACTTTCCATAGTAGTGACTGTATTCATGCCTTTCATAGGATTGTGAATAGAGTTACTTCAGTCGTAAATTAGGGACTCAAGTGAGAGGTTGTGCTCAGATAGCCCTCTCTTTATTGAAGTGTTGAAGGCTTTCAATTGTATTGTAATTAATACTTATATTAAATTAAACGCTTTTATATATTTTAAATTGAAATGAATTTATTGTAGTTTAAGGAAGCGTTCGCTGAGAGAGCGAAATAAGAGGTATAATAGTCTTCAGTGTCACCGGAGGTATAAATTAAAGGGTGTTTAGGATTAGCCTAAGCCTCGCCCCCGACTCAGGTATACCTAAACACTTCAATTTTAACAATTAATAGATTGAATAAAAACATTTATATCAATATTCTTGATAATTATTGTTTAATGCAAAAGTTCAAATAAAAATCTTACAAAATTGTTAGAAATTTAAATTTGCCGTTACTGAATAATATAATATAAATAAAGTAAAGGTAATTCAAAACATATAAAATGCAAATCAAGTGCACCAAGTTCACATTGCACTTACAGCATATAATATTACATTACATGTAGTGTAGTGTACAGTAGTTAGTTATTGTATACATTTAAAACAAAACATACTTTACTATATTCTGTATTTGATTACCATTTTAAAACAAATTCATTCATATAAATTTGTATTTTACAATTTGATTATGGCATTTAAAAGCCAGAACTCATTGTCCAACGTAAAAACTATACTAAAAGTGTTGTACACATTGTCCATTATTGGTAATATAATATTGTTAACATTATGGTTATTACCCGGGTTTGCGCACATGGTGGGACAAAATACTTATGATCAATGTAAGTTAAATAAAACAAATTTAATATCAACATCTTAACTTATTAATTTATTGTAAAAATCATTATGATTATTTTCTAATTCATTGACAATAGTGACTGTATTAATACCAGACTTCAGCTTAGTCCTAATATTATCAATTGTTAGTCTCGTTGGTGTAATCATGGAGATTAAATGGATCTCAATTATTTTGTTGGTAATAAGCACACTAGGCATAGTAATTCATTTTGCACTTGGTCCAATTATCATCGCTATAGCCAACATTGTATTCGTTATATTATTGGGCTTATTCATAAAACTTATTACCGAGAAACAAATTGCAAACAAAACCCACAAAGCATAATAAATACTTTATAATGAATTGTTAAAATATTTTTAAAATAATATTTATCAATAAAGAAAATTCATTTCATTTGTACTTTTTGAAACAAACTATATTTTAACACTAACAGTTAATAAAAATAATTAGCTTAATAAATTTTAAAAGTGCAATATTACTATGGTATTAATTTTTGTTATTTATTAAAAACTGGTTTTAACAAAAACTGTCAAAACATGTATAATATTATGAATTATATACACGATAAAAACAAAATTATATACAGTATGTAATAAAAACATGTAAATTTCATAACATCCATGCAAAACATATAAATTGAGTGACAATTTCAACCATTTTCACATTTTACCTACAGAATCATATTAGTTATATCTTGTAAAACAAAATACATGTAACATTTAATTTGTTATCACTATTAAAACAAAATGATAATAATTGAAGGGTGGTGTTTTAGTATTTTCATGTGGTTTGAAGACAAAAATTCATTGACCGTGGTGAGAACAATACTGGAAGTGCTGTTTGCACTTTCCATATTAGGCAATACAATACTAATAACATTATGGTTATTATTTATATTGAGCATATTTATCGGCTTAAATGGACATGAGACTTTTGATCAATGTAAGTTAAATATCATATAGCATACTAATAATTAAATAACTCAATATTTTAATTTATAAATACAATTCTCCCAATCCATTGACCATAGTAATTAATCAAATAATAATATACAAATTGGCCTTGGTATTTTCAATCATTGGTCTCGTTGGTGTAATAAAAGAGAGTAGATACACCCTAATCATTGTGTTGGTAATGTCCATAGTTGGTTTAGTTGTTCACATCGCACTTGGTCCATTTATCATTGCTATTATCAACAGTCTATTTGTTTTATTCATGGTTATGTTCATACAGCTTATTACTAAGAAACAAGCACAGAATTTACCAATTTAATGAAACACTCAACATGTTTAATTGACACATGATAATTAGCATTATTAATTTAATGTTTATGTATTAATTTTGTTTAATTGATTATAATTATATAATTTAAACTCGTTAATAACAATACTTAGAGCAGCATGATTTATTTTACAATAGCAATAAGTTTTAGGCGATCTCCTAATTAATACAAAATAAAAAACAGGTTTTCAATGAAAATCTCATTCAAAGGCATGAAATTCTTGTGAATTGTATACAAACTTATTCTCGATGTGACGTATAGTCAGATACTTCTTACTATTGCATGAAATCTATGTAAAAACACCCCAAAAACAATACTATTCATTGCCAATTACACCATGTCCATATCTAAACACATGAAAACATGGCCATTTTATTTTGTTTAATTGCGTTTAAACAATAATGCATTGTTTGCTTACTTTGTGATCATATTTACAATACATAAATAAAACCATGGCATTTAAAAATCAAAAATTATTACGAGCGGCCAAAATAACACTGGAAGTGCTCTATTCACTCGCTATTATTGCATTTACTATAATCATTGCATTTTGGGTAATTTGTTTACTTGGTGGATTTACATCTTTTATGCAAGACACAACATACGTACAAGGTAATTTACAACAGTATAAAATTATACAAATTTTATGATAAAGAAACTAACCCCTCTGTTTTTATCAATCATCACGGTAGTTTTGACCATCATAGCTTTGTCCGGATTGGCTATAATTATATCAATTATTGGCCTAGTTGGTATAATCTGGGAGAGTAAATGCACCACGATTATGCTTTTGGTGGTTCATATAATTGGCGCAATAATTTATTTGTCACTTGGTTACATAATTACACCCATAATCGCTTTAGTGGTAGCATTAATATTGTGTATATTTATTAAACTTATCATGGATAAACAAAAACAAACTCCAAAACTTACCATAACAAGACACAAAGTTTAATTTATAAAAATTATAATATTAATTTACATTAATTTATAATTCTTATTAAATTTATTACTATTTTTTATTGTAATTCAAAATAATTACAAATTTAATTGCAAATAAATCCATTCAAATAAAGTAATTAAGTTAATAATATCCTATTGTAAATATTTTTTATTTCATGCATATTTACTTATGTTAGTATTTGATCAGTATATGGAATTTACCATGATAAAAATTCTCAACAAACAACATACTTTAAAAATACAAAATAATTAACAAATGTGTTTATATTATTATTATTAATTGGAATTAATATGTTGTNAAGCCAGCTTGAACAAGCATGTAATTTATAATCAAATGCATCAGAATCAAGCTGTGTTCACAAAGCACTTGGTGTTTTTTTACTATAAAAATATTGAGTTTTGTCATTTTATTGTCTGTTTGTAAATTACCATATACGTATAACAATATTCAACATGATATTAAAAAGCCAAAAACTATTGACCGTGATCAAAATCACGCTGGAAGTGCTGTACACATTGTGCATCATTGGCTACTTGTGGTGTGTAGTCTCATGGGTACTGGCGAGTCAGGACAAACTTGATCAAGCTGAGGAATGGAAAGTGTATACTTACAACGAGGCTCTTGGTAATTATAAAACTACACTAGCTTAAAAATTATTTGTTTCTATAATGTTATATTCATAAATAGCCATCGTGATAATATCAGTAATTGGAGTAATTATAACCATCATCGGTCTGATTGGCATAATAAAGGAGAGCAAAGTATTGGTGATTATTATGCTGATATTTCTCACCATGGACATTCTATCCTGTCTGATAATGACCGAGTGGATAGAGGCCATAATCGAGGTGTTAATCGCATCGATCACTGTTTTATACATCAAACTTGTCGTCAATAAGCACTGGGAGGCTAAG
This sequence comes from Medioppia subpectinata, assembly GCA_905368565.1. Taxonomy (NCBI): domain Eukaryota; kingdom Metazoa; phylum Arthropoda; class Arachnida; order Sarcoptiformes; family Oppiidae; genus Medioppia; species Medioppia subpectinata. The sequence continues at coordinate 13,787 of CAJPIZ010000697.1, forward strand.
AATCAGTGCCCAAACCCATGATAAATTTTTTATATCAGTGTTATTACCGGTGTTTAACTGGTATTCATTTAAATATTATTAATTATCACTTAAAAGAAAATTAAATAAATATATTTTAGAAGTAACGTATTTTTAGTTGTAATTTGCCTTAAGACAAACGTTAGTTTTTTATTAACTCATTACTTATTCATATGAATTAAAATGTGATTTAAAAGTTATTACAACAATATAGTAGAATAAATATTTCTACAAATAATATTTACTTATAATATTTAAATAAAAATGTTATTATCTATAATACTAATTGTGCACTCGTTTAGCGAATGAAATGTTGGGACTTTGTTTAGGAGTGATTGAGAACTGAAACTCGTATTCAAGACTTTTATCAGTTTTATGGTTGGCTTTAATATCGTATTTCTGAAGCAAAGAACTCAAATATAGAAACGTTTCGACCACTCCTAAGATCTCTCCCGGACACGACCTCTTCCCTAATCCACACAAACATTACAACATTATTATTACTATTTTTAATGTAATTTGCATTAAAATCTACACAAACCGTATGAAAATGGGATCAAATGCTCCGGTTTTTTAAATGTCTTGAGATCGTCGCTGAGAAGTCTTTCGGGTCTGAATTGCGATGGATTTTCCCATAGGTTTGGGTCGTTATCTATGGCCCAAAAGTTGGCCATTATTTGAGTGTCTTTTGGTATTTTGAATCCTGAAATTACCATATCTTTGGACGCACTGAAAGTTATCACAAAATTATTATATAATTAGAGAGAGAGAGAGAGAGAGAGAAATACAATTATAAAGATTTTATATAGATTAAATATTAAATATAAATTTACTATCGTGGTAGATTGAGTGGCGTAAGTGTCCTAAATCTCCAAACTTCATACATGAATGCCTGCAAATATGGCATTTGGTTTTTGTCGCCAACGTTAGGACTCCTTTCTTTGCCAATCACTTCATCGATCTCTTTCTGGATGTGTTGTTGTATAGTTGGATAAGCGGCCAAAATCACTAGTGACCACTCCAGGGTAGTTAACACTGTACCTGAACCGGCCCCAAATAGCAATAAGGTATTCCCTTCTAACATTTCATCTAGTTAATTGAAAAAACTATTAATATCACGGTTTTATGAAAATGTTAATATTTATCAATAATCTAATTGCAAATTACAATTAAAAGTAGTCTGTTTTCCATTTGATGACTTTTGCATTTCATTAATAAAGGCATCAAAATAATCACGGTTATTATTTTTATCAAGTGTTTGCGCGTGATTGTCGTGTTCAGTTCTAAATAAATTGGTATAATATGTTAATTAAAATATCATCTAGAGCACTCTGCTTGACCATAGGCACATACTTCATCATTTGGCGGATCTCTTCGAGTCTTACTCTAACCCTTTGTAGAGCCGATGGCAATAGAAATGTCATATTTCTGAACACAAAACCACCCAATTTCGGGAAAAACGACAAAATGCCGGCCAAATTAACATTCGGGTCGGGTTTAAAGAACTCGTCCATCATTTGCTTTCTGGGGTCCGTATAATCGAAACGCCGGCCAAATGTCAGCGAATTTATATTGTTTGAAACACTAATCGGCAAAAGTGTGCGCAAATCAAACGCCTGGCCAACGCTTTTGTCGATCTCTTTGGACAAGTGATTGATTTCATCGATGATGTGGTCCGCCATCGATGTCTTCCCGAACCCGAGATTTCTCAACTGATGCAAAGCAAACCTTCGCTGCTCTTTCCACACGTCACCACTCATTGTTCCGAAGCCTACAAAAAATATGGTAAGTTATTGTAAATGTTTCAGATAGCGTTGCCAAACACACAGGAATTTCCCTGTATTATACAGGAATTTTCACAGAATACAGGAAGAAATTTTCTTGTATATTGAAAAATGCAGGAATTTTTGCCAATTTTCTCACATTTATACAGGATTTTCAAAATATTATTTGGCAATAGTTTAATATCAATATTAATGTTAAATACCCGGTGGAAGTAACGCAGTAAATAAACTATCCTTAGGTCGGGCTAATGCCGATTCATCAGAGAAGGCCTCTTTTATTGACGGCCAGTCATTTAATACGACTACTGGACACGAACCCAATTGAATGCTTTATTGAATATTTAAAATTTTATCATGATTAATTTTTACATGTTAAAAATAAATATTTAAAAACATACCCAAAAACTGGTCCATATTTCTTAGCCAATTGTACAAACACTTTGGAGGGCTCGCCCTTAAGAAAGGGCAAATAACCGACAAATGGTAGCCCAATAGGACCCGGCGGTAACTTTTTCCGCATTTCATATTCACTATATATTTGTTTTGATACAAAATACGTGAATAAAGATATTAACAAAATAAATGCATTTGAATAAATCCAATAAATTATAGGAAATAAGAAAAACATATTTAATTAAAAATACACTAAAAATATTTTACTATATTACTGAATACAAAAAACTTTTTTATAATGTGTTTATAAAGTTGTTATGAATTATAAGTATAATTGTGAACCACTTTTATACTTGGTCAAACAAGAATGCACGCAATGTACTACAAGAAAAGTTGTGCTAAATTCCTGTACACTATTTGCAGAAAGTAAGTTGTATATTAAATTTTGCACGTCACCCTTAATGTACTAAACCACTATCATCATGGTTAGATTGATGTTTACTATAACGTGTAGTCTGTATAACTCGTGTTAGCCTTCAAAAGTTTTGCATCGATAACTTAAATTAAATTGGGAAATAAGTGTGTTTGTAATATTAATATAACTAATATAAACAATTATTATTTAGATAAATATTTTTGATAATGAAAAAACTTTTAAAGTTAATACAAATCATATTTATAAATTAATTAATAATAATAAATTATATTTTTTATTATAACTTTTTGACTCAACTGTATTAAGTTATAATAACAATTTTATAAGTTAGATAAGTTAAACAATATTATATAAATCATATAATATGATATTAATAAAATAGCTAACAAGACGTTATAAACTTAAAGTTATTAGATCAAAATTTGATTATATAGTAGTATAAAATTAAATAATCTTGTTAAATTATAATATATATTTGTCAATAATAAATTTGTTTACATTTTCCATTAATAAAATTTTTAGATACTATTTTTAAGTATAAGTATTAATACAATAATATCAATTTAATTGCTAATAATTTTTATTTTATTGCAAATTGAATTTTTAATAAAGTTAACAAATTAATAATTTGAAATTATAGATTAAGTTAATAAAAATATTATATTGTATAAAAAAAGTGGTAACTCGTTAGACAAAACATATAACTATTTATTAGCAAAAAAGTTATGCATAATATGAAGTATAATAACCAGTTTTACAATACAGTATTACATTATATTTATGTAAACCAGCTTAACAAATCCATTTATAATCAAATAACCAAAGCACATGGTAATAATTTAAAGTTAAAAATATTTTTCCGTTTTTATTTATCAGTTTTCAAGCACTTTTTAGTTTAACAAAGTTATACATTAAATATAATTTATCATGGTGTTTAAAAATCAACGAAAATTTACCGTGATCAAAATCACATTGGAAGTACTATTTACATTAGCAATCATTATGTATGTACTTGTAGTGATCTCATGGAGACTGGCGAGTCAGGGCAAATTTGATCAAGCTGAACGATGGGCTGACTTTACTCACAACGAAGCGCTTGGTAAATTGAAAAATAAATTAATTTCTTAATATTAAAATAAAATTTATTAATTTAGATAATAATTTGTAAATTTATATATTATTAATATTAATACTGTAGTAATTATATTTATTACTTATGCTTACAAATTAGGTATCTTAGCCATATCTGCGCTTGGTATAATAATAGCACCCATCGGTCTACTTGGCATAATAACTGAGAGTAAAGGCTTAGTAATCATCCTGGTGATTTTTATGACCATAAGCATTGCTTTTAACCTAATAATTACAGCATTCATGGAGGCAATAATCGCGACATTAGTGGCCGCACTCATCATACTATACATTAAACTTATTGGCGATAAGCAATGGGAGGCTAACACTCAGTATCCCAATGCATCACAAATTAATTAATTTTGTAACTTTACAATTATGCTATTTAGTTTTTGTGGTTTGTTTTTACATTATAAATAACAATTTTACGTGATAAAGTTTTTAATATAATTACATTGCATGATATGCATTAGCATTTAATTAAAATTGGGATTAATTATGATAATTATTGGTCTACAGATCGGTCTATAATTGGCTAAATCTACAGTATATAAAATAAGCATTAATAGCTTTTTGCCTATTAAAGGATATTAATACTTTTTTGAAACTGCATAATTCATGGAAATATAATGAAGCTCAACAATGGTTTTTATATCATTAATTTTAATCAGATATAAATTCCGATTTTAATAATGTCTATAAACAGTATTTTTTATACAAATACCGGGAAAACGAGTTTTCAATGACATTCAGACAAAACATATAATTATTTACTAATTTGCAAAGAAAGTGATGCTTAGTATGACGTAAAACAACTACATATTGCATATACTATTGCACTAAATCTATGTAAACCAACAAAGCCTTTATAACCAAGTGCATCACAACCAAGTTGTCATAATGTGTATAAAGAACTTGGTGTTTATTTGATAGAAAAATACTTTGTCAATTTACAATCAGTTTTTGATATATTTATAATAAAGTTGTACATTTAAAATTTAATTCATATATAAGTCCAACATTCATCATGGTATTTAAAAATCAAAAAACATTTACCGCGGTTAAAATTATTCTGGGAGTGGTGTATACACTTGCCATCATTGGGTACCTTCTGTTGCTAATCTCATGGATACTGGCGAGTCAGGGAAAATTTGAACAAGCTGAAGTATGGGCAGACTTTACACACAACGAATCACTTGGTAAATATACAAATAAATTACTATGTTTATATTTAATTCACATACAGTATACTGTATACATGTGATTTTAAATGTAAATGTAACTGTAACTATGCTAACTCGCCTGTATACTCTACTCATATCTTTGAATTATACTTACAAATAAGGTATCGTGATACTATCTGCCCTTGGTATAATAATAACCATAATCGGCCTATTTGGCATAATAAAGGAGCGTAAAGGCTTAGTGATCATATTGGTGATTTTTGGTACCGTGGGCATTATTTTCGACCTGATCATGGCAGAATTTGTCACAGCCATAATCGGGGCTATTGTGGTCGCTTTCACCATCTTTTACATTAAACTTATCGGTGATAAGCAAAGTGAGGCTCACTCTCAGTATCCCAATGCATCATAAGTTAATTATCTTGTTAATATTTTTTAATTGCCAGTTTTACATTTTACATTTCACTTTACATTAATCTTTTTATGTAATGATATATTACATTGTTTACGCTACAAAATATGATGTTTATATTTTAATCCAATATTGTAAATAATCAATTTTAATATTGCTAATAATTTTAATTATTAAATAAATTTAAATATGTTCTTAATATAATATTAAATACAATATTCTTTATTTACTTATAGAGTTTTTATTTTTTACATGATCTATTTGTTTAATTTTAATCACATTATAATTAATTTAATATAATTGATATACTTTATATGAATTATGCAAAACACATCTTTACAAGAAACAATGTTTAATTTATTACAATTATTTATAACATGAATTTTATATTACAGTGTAATCTATAGTATTTATCTATTACCAAACAATAAAATTACAATGATGAAAGTAATATTAATATTTTAATATATTTTATTTTAGTAATGATTTTAATAATGTCTATAAACAATATTTTTTATACAAATACCGGGAAAACGGGTTTTCAATGAGATTTCAGACAAAACATATAATTATTTACTAATTTGCAAAAGAAAGTGATACTTAACTTAAAACAACTACTTTCATACTATTGGCAATAGTCTATTGCATTAAATCTATGTAGAACAACAAAATCTTTATAACCAAGTGCATCACAACCAAGTTTTCAATCACTTTGTGATATTTTAAAAAAAGTTATACATTTATTATTAATTCATATATCCAATATTTACCATGGTATTTAAAAAGCCAACAACATTTACCGTGGTAGCATTTATTCTGGGAGTGGTGTATACAATGGTCATCATTGGCTATCTGTTGTTGATAGTCTCATGGATACTGGCGAGTCAGGGGAAATTTGAACAAGCTGAAGTATGGGCAGATTCTATACACAAAGAAACACTTGGTAAATATAAAAATTGATTATTGTGTTGACATTTCATTTACATATAAATTTAAATATGCTAGCTTAACTTATATAATGTAGTACTAATGTCACTAAATTTTTAAGGTATCGTGATACACAGGTATTTACAAGATATCGTGATATTATCTGTGCTTGGTTTAATAATAACCATAATCGGTCTGTTTGGTATAATAAAGGAGCGTAAAGGCTTAGTGATAATATTGGTGATTTTTGGCATCGTGGGCATTATTTTCGATCTGATCATGGCAGAATATGTCACAGCCATAATCGGGGCTCTAGTTGTCGGTCTCACCATCTTTTACATTAAACTTATTGGCGACAAGCAAAGTGAAGCCAACTCTCAGTATCCCAATGCATCATAAGTTAATTATTTTTTCACCTTGTTAATATTTTTTTATTGCCAATTTTACATTTTATACATTAATGTTTTTATGTAATGATATAAAATTACATTTTTTACGCTACAAAATATTATGTTTATATTTTAATCTAATATTGTAAATAGTCGATTTTAATCTTGTTAATAATTTTTATTATTAAATAAATTTAAATATGTTTTAATTTTTTATTTTTATAAAATATCTTTTAAAAGTTTACTTGTAGAGATTTTATTTTTTATATAATCTATTTGTTTAATTTTAATAACATTATAATTAATTTAAAATAAAACTTTATAAGAATTATGCAAAACATATATTTACAGGAAACAATGTTCAATATTATTATAATTATTTATAACATGGATTTTATATTACAATGTAATTATAATTATCTAAATTATACTATTTATCAATTATCTAACAATAAAATTACAATGATGAAATAAATTGTAACATCTATTTAATAATAATAAAAATCTATTTGAGGAATTTCAATTATATGCATGTAATATTTATGTTTGATCATCTGTATAACATATAAAATAACCATGATAACAGGTTTCCTATTAAAAATAGTTAGTTATCAATAAACAATTATTTTTATTTAACTATTGAGAAAAACTGGTTTTCAATAAATTCTCAGATAATTGAACAAAAAATGTAATTGGAAAAATGTCGTAAAATTACCACATTATTATTATTGCACCAAATCAATGTAAGCCAACCTGAACAAACAAGGCATTTATGACCAAGTGCATTAAAACCCAAGCTGAGATCACAAAGCACTTGGCGGTTATTTTATATAAAAATAACCAGTATTGTCAATTTTATTATTAGTTTGTTACATAACAAAGTACAGTAAAGTATAAGTAACACAAACAGCCATCATGGGAACATTTAAAAATCAAAAACTATTGACCGTGATCAAAATCACACTGGAAGTGCTGTACACACTGGCCATCATTGGCTACCTATGGTTAGAGATCTCATGGATACTGGCGAGTCAGGGCAAATTTGACCAAGCTGAAGAATGGAAAGAGTATACTCACAGCGAGCAACTTGGTAATTAGAAAACTAAACTATATATAATTAATTTAACAAAATTACTTAATTATATTTACAATAGCCACCGTGATTATATCGGGGATTGGTATAATTGCAACCATCATCGGTCTGAT
>CAJPIZ010000698.1:0-21657 GCA_905368565.1 Medioppia subpectinata
GAGAGAGAGAGAGAGAGAGAGAGAGAGATCACCCATTGATTTGGCGGAGTAAAGGTGTGGCAGGAATATAAATGCAAATTCCTCTATCACTCGATACTCGCAATGCAAACACAAATATTGGGTCAAAAGCGCGACCCAACAAATAAATGACTGCAGAAAAAAATTGAGTTCTCGTAATGAAAATTTAATCAATTCAATGGTCTTGTGTTTGTGTTTCACAATGTCGTTGATGTGTATGAAGTGTTATGTGTTTTAGTAACCATTAGAGCGCGAAAATATCTCTTCCACCTTCTCCTCAGTCATATTCTCACTCGTGTTTCAGTCATTCATTCACTCAATTCATTGAATGCCAACAGAAGAAGAAGAAAAAAATTTATGTTATATTCATTTGACATACAAAACGCTAAACTAATTGAACGCCAAATTATACTGAAATTATGTGTTCGAGAAGTTATGTGACATTAAAATGCATTTATATAATAGGATTCTGGAAATCAATGCAAACGCTATACTCTCTCAGCGCCAAAGAAATTGATGACAATTTTGTCAATAAATTAGTGTTCAATAAATTAAATTTCAAACACAAATGCAATTCATTTTTGTTTTTGTTTTTAGTGTTTCGTTCCCTAAAATTCATTAAATTTTTTTTTCGGCACAAAAAAAGTAGATTTTGTTTTTCGATAAAACAAATTTCAGTCAATTTTTCTACACTTCAATACAAGTCATGCGTATTGAAAATAATTAAGAGAAACCGTTGTTGGGTCTGGTATTCAGTGTTCAATATTATATATATACCATTCCTATTGTCTGTGCGATGAAATAGTTTTACTCCTAAACTATTGATATATAAAAGTGAGAGATAGTGTAGAATAAGAGAGAGGAAAAAATACTACAGAATTCGAGTGTTTTTCAAGAATATTCTTTGAAACGAGAAAAATAAATATTTTTGTGTCTGTTTTTGAAGTAAAAATTTCAATTGAATCTGATTTTTAAGAATCGCGTCTCTTTTGATGCAATAGATTGCAAATTCATTGTTTTGTTTGTCGAGCAGAAAGAACTCAATTCCCACTCATATTCTGTGTGTAATTGAGTTACTCTTTAATGAACACAAAAATATAGCGAAAATTTCTTCTTTGAATAAAGTATTTACGCCTGAAATCTCTCTCAAAATTTTTTCCTCTTTCTCTGTTGTGCACCGATTTCTTGTGAATTGTGAGCCAAACGTAAGTTTAATAACTCATTCATTTTTGCGATAAGTTATTGCAAACGAGTTTATCATTAAAATATTTGTTTTTGTTGCTTATATTTAATGGTAGATAATTTAGCACTCATTTACTTTGTGTGACAACAACTTTCGTCCAAGAAGTATATTATTGTCTGAAATGAGTGAATGACTTAATGAATGCGTGTTTTTTTCTTGTGGCCATACATTTGCGAATCAGTGATAGAGAGTGAGTGTGTGTTAACAGAGAGCATACGCTAATATCACGATAGCATCGGTTTTAGTTGATCGCCAAAAAGCACACATAATATGACTCTGTTTTTGCTCATCGATAGGAATGATAGGAATCTATTTTTATCGATGAGAGCCGACACGGAATGATTTAATCAATAAAATTAATTTTATTCCCATATCTATCGTTCACTCACTCACTAACACATAAATACATACACACTATCACTCTATTCCCGTACAGTGTATGCATTTTTGTCAAATAATACTTTTTTATTCACTAAATCGTGTAATAAACTAATTATGTGAATGAAGTGAACAAATTGATGGTGTATTTTGTATATTGTCTGTGCGCTGTGTTTACGAAGTAATAATAAATATAAATACATAACTAATAAATTGGCAAAACATTTAACAATATAAATATTATGTACAGAAATAGTATATTATATGATATCTACCGTTAAGTTAATGGGAATAAAAGGAAACTTTTGAATCTGTGAGGGAAAGGCTTTTGTGGACAAAACGATCGATAAAATACAATCTTAGAGAAGGGAAAGCATTGGAAAGCATTGAAACGCATGACTCTTCTACTCTTCAGCGCAAGAAGTGGTAAAACTCTGAGCAAAATGGAGACTCCAGTAGTCGTCGAGCGCACAGCCAATCAACTGATTGATCGCTCAATAGTTTAATCATGATTTGCATTGTCGGAGAACCGCATCAACGACTGGCACAACGACTGCCGCATACAGTATCCCAACGCCAGACCATTCACTCCTATGCGTACGGTTTGGCACCAGCAGTGGTGGCACTGGTCGTCGTCATCATCGTCAGCATCATTGATCACTTCTTCGTCGATCGCTGTGTGGTGTGAGTGTTGGGCCAAAAGTGTTGGTCACAGTTATGAACAAATATAAATTCATGACGTGTACTCTCGTGGTGTGTAATGTGGCCTCATTGGTGACCATGTTCATCGCCGCCTTCTGGGGCTTCACGTACCCCACGATCGTCACCGACGACGGCTACGAGAGCGGCAAATCCGCAATAGTGGCCACTTTCATGTGCGTCCTCTCCTGCGTCTGCTTGTGTGGACTCAATTACCAGAACTACTATCTGCTCATTATTTACGGTTGCATTCACGTGCTAATCATGTTTAACCAAGTGTTTAGTATATTGCCGTTCACCTGGTCCCGAATACCCAATTACCCGGTGGTGGGCAACGTGTCCACACAGATCTATGTGCTGGCTCTGCCCAAAATCGTTTTGGTTGTCTTTGCGTTTATGTTGTCCTACAAACTCAGACAAGACGATATACAACGAAGACTCAGCCGATCCGACCCCCGGTGTCGGTGTGAGAGCGCCCGCAGCGGGAGTGTCAGCCGTCAGAGTCTCAGGAGCTTTCACAACACGCCAATCATGGAGGGGCCGATTCCGCCACCCCTTCCGCCGCCAAACGCCATCATAAGGACGCCACCCCTGTATCCGATGCATAGGCCGAGCCTATCAAACCCGCTTCCGCCGCCTCTGCAGCCCATGTGTCGGACGCCACCCCTTCACGGCGGACCCCTCAACGGCCCCCTATCGGGTCCGCCCGGCACTCCTCCGCCTCATTGGAGGGCTGAACGCAAATGGAGTGCCACAGACAGGGCTCGCGATTACGAGCGCCACCACTATTACCGTGATGTCTATAATCCAAATTATTAGCACTAATTAAATTCAATTGGAAACTAAACTAAACAAATACAACACAAATTACAAAACACGTGAAATCGCAGTCACTTTCGTTGATTGCAGCCGTCCTTCGATTGAATTTAATAAATGCAAAACAAGTATTGAATTAAAATATCGATCCTTTGCGGAGATGTCGTCGTCTCTCACTATTTCTCTCTCTTTGACTCTCTGTCTCTCCATCTCTTCCACACATGAAGTAATGATCGGCCGAACAAAACACTCCACCAAATGGTTCGCAAACACAACATTCAGCGAAAACTATTGGCGAGGAGACAATGGTCTCGCTGTCTGTGTCTGGTCTCTCTGTTCAGCGGTTATTATTGGCTTAAAAACAATGAGAAAATACAAGTAAATAGAGTTTGTGTTTAATCAATGAGAAAATGATCGAAAGAAAAAGTAAAAGTTTGCATTTTTTCTCTCTGTCTCTCAATTTCTTTCTCTCACTTCCAAAAGAAGTTTTGTGTGAAAACAAAACAGCGGCTAATTTTCTCTATGTGTATGTTATAAATGCTTTGTTAACAGAAAATAACAGTTGATTGCTATTAAAAACGATAGGAAGGAAAGAGAAAAAGGGGTTTAAAAAGTGGTGTTTTATTTTCATTCGGTATAAAAATAACTTTTGTTTTCTCTTTTAATTACTGATAAAATATTTAGTGGCTTTGCGTGACTTCTCTCTATGAAAAAAAACATATGAAGCAAAATATATGTCACAAAACACAAGAAGTGAAATCTCTAATTAACTCAGCCTTTAATTAGTAAACGAATTGATTAAATATTTTACTTTCTTTCTCTCAATCTTTGTGTCACTTCTTTAGCGCTTCTCTTTAATGGCTGTAATGCTGTATAAAAGACGAGAGAAAATATTTTTTAAAAGTCAAAACAAATTATATTCTGTCCATTAATTCTGATTGTTTTATTGCTCTCTTGTTTTCATAACGACTTAATGAAAAACATACTCAACTTATTTATTGGGAAGAAATTATTTTTTCCTATTTTCCTTCTCTTTTTATTCGGTGTTTTCTTTTTGAAAATAATTGCTCACATTTTTTGTCAAATTTATAGATATATCGCTAAAGAATTGTTATATATTTGTGTCATTTTGATCACTCAATTGCTCTCCTTTTTTGTTTAACTAGTGTTTCGGTCTTAACTTATTTGTTACCAGAAATATATATATTATTATTACATTTATAGAATTTTTTGTTATTCTCCAAAAATACTCCACAAATTCTATTAAATTCTTGAAAATAGGATCCGATTTAAGAATAAAGAGCTAAAGAACTTAATACTCCTTTACAGAGATTATCGCAATACATTTATAGAATTTTTTGTTATTCTCCAAAAATACTCCACAAATTCTATTAAATTTTTGAAAATAGGATCCGATTTAAGAATAAAGAGCTAAAGAACTTAATACTCCTTTACAGAGATTATCGCAAAATATATCCTAACGTTAGAAAATATTTTAGTTATTTTTTCGATAAATATAATAATTCTTATATTAATTTTTTGAGAATTTTATAAGAGTTTTATGGTTTTATCTTTAATTTATTGCTATTGTTTGCAAATAAATGTTATTATTGTATAAATACTCTGTAATTAATATTGAAAACGGGTTTAAATCTTCAAAAAATAATATGAACACAATTTTTGCAGTGTTTTGCAAAACACAAACTTCGAGAGAATCGAAAAAGCGCTGAAAGTATAAAAGTTGATAAATCATTGGACTATTGATTGATTGAAAAGTAAATTATTGTTATCTTATTTTTAAGGAAAACTCTATTCACAAGAGTTTAACGCATTTTGAGAAAAAATTTTATCTGAAGAGAGAATGTTGTCCTCAAAGAGATTATTGATTTAATTTATCAAACCTTCTGTTAGTAATATATTATCAAAAATATATAAAAACTAATTTTTATGAATTCAACCAAAGAGTCGGATCAGTTTTGAGCTCAAATCAAGTCTCAGTCACTCAATCAAAGTCATCACTTTTTTCATGAATACTAATATATTATAATATTTATTATACATAAAACTCACTATCGTTTTAATGGTTTCCAAATCCTTTCATGATTTATGTTTACGCAAAAAGGGTTTAAAGAAAACGATTACAAGATATATTCAAAATACTATCGAAAATGTCATTTGAATGACCAGAATATGAAGAAATTCCGAGAAATTGTTTGATTTTTTGTTGTTTGTTATGTTATTGAAACGAATTTTGAATTTATGCCAAATATAATAGAGAAATAAATGATAAATTTATTGGATGTAAATAATCATAAATAACACTTATATATACAGTATATTATAAGAAAAATTGTTTTATAATAAAATTGAAAATATAAGCTAAAAATTTATCGAAGAATTGATGCAAAACTGTATTCACAATGAAATATATGATGTCATCCCATAAAACATATAACTTGTGATCTAATTGTTAGACAATATTCTGAGTTTTTAACAAATGTTTTTTATTATGGATTATATAAATCAAAATCGGAATAAATTAATGGCATTTGTGTTGATAATAAAGAAAATGTATGAAACCATGTATTGTATTATTCTTATAGTCATTAATTTTGATCGAATCTTCCCATAAAACAAAATAAGAGTCTCTTCTCTGAAAACTATTATACAATAAATTAGAAAAATATGTAATAAATATTATACTCTTTAATAAAATATTAAGATATTTAGTTTACATGAAATCTTGTTAGCATTTATTAGTGTTATTAATAAAGTATAGATTCGTTCAAATATTAACGATTTTATAAGAAAATATGAGCTTTTTATAGACACAAAGAGTACAAAAAATACCATTAAATAATTGTAAAAAATATTTAATCAAATTTGATTGCTTATAAATAACAATAAATACATATTTTTGGGAGCATTTTATGGTTAATATTAGACAAACAATATTATTGTTAAAAATAAATTTTATGGCAAATATATGATTATAAATTTCTATATAAATTTAGCACTTGTTTTGATTACTAAATGTGTTTTGGTTTCTATATTTAGTGTTAATTCGAGATTTTGCTTCACATGTCACTCAAAGCAATGAGAAAATCTTGTGTCGAAATATAAAGTATACGACAAAAAACTCAAACAAAAATAATAAATGAAATGAAATGAAAAGAAATCTTTTAATCTAATACTCAAACACACTGTTTATGAGATGAAGTGCACGAAGAATGCGATGAAGACTAAGGAGAAGATGAAGAATAAGAAGAAGAAGAAACAGAAGATGAAGAAAGAGAAAGAAGGCCTAAAAGGAGGCACTGTTTTGTCAGTTTGTACGGCAAATAGTGTTCATGTCTTCTAACAAAAAAATATAATTTGTGTTAAAAACTGTTTTATTGCTCAACTACTCGATGCCGAACACAAAATAAATGGCTTTCGCTCTCAAAGTGTTGGACTCGATATGATTTTATTCACTCTTTTTTTGTAACTCAACAAAAAAAATACTAAAAATCCAAAACGATTGAAACGACTGATACATACAATAAAGATATAATAACACGACAAAAAAATTGTATTACAATATCATATCTCATTAAATAAAGAGTTCAGTCATATCTTTCAATACATTATTACCGAAAATAATGGTCTGAACTGTGTTTTTGAACACAGAATATACTGTATATAAATCTATACAGAAATTGAAATTCTTAATAGATTTTAAGTTTTTAAATATATATAATGTAAATGACAAAACATTTTAATAATAATATTAATAATAATAATATATGTGTATTAATAAAACAAAAAAGAATATTAAATAGACATAAAAATGGGGAAAAAGTTTTATCTAAAAAAGTTAAATAAAATATTGTTAATATAAAAGCGAATAACAAAATTCCTGCCATTTTTCTGTCAAACAAAAAATAATACAATTCTTCTCTTTGTAGGAAATAATGTTAAACACAATTTTATTATTAATTAAAATCATTTGTTGTTTTATTATTTGTAGGAATAAAGTATTATTTATAAATACAATGTCATGTAAAATGTATTTTAACTAAAAATTCCACACAAAAAAAATAGGACGAGATTTGATTATGGATTTCATGAGTTAATGAATTTGTCTAATATTACCAAAAGAAATGATTAATTGAAGACTGTTTGGCGAGATATGGCTTTGGCTCCAGGATTTGCGACATAACGGCTCACTAATCATATGTATAATATATGGCATAAATAAGTATATTTTATTTTATATGCAAATATATTGGCGACTAATCATTAGCATTAAAGTCATGCATTATTAGCGCAACTCTTATTAGGTCTAAGCTTTTTGCAAAACGACATCTTATTTTTATACTAAATAATACCCAAAACCCGTAGAGTATTACCAATTCCTATGTATAATATCAAAGGCTCGTTCACTCGTTATTCCCATTTCTTAATGCTATGGAAAAACATTTTATTTTGTCAATCATTTTATTCTTTATCCCGTTATATATCAATATATTTTTTCTGTTCATTTTATTGGCAAACATTTACAAAACCTAAACATATATTTATTGACCAAAAATATAAGAATATTATAGCAGAAGAGAATCGATGGGGAAAATGCTGTAATATTTTACGATCAAACATGGTATTCAAGTTTATTGGAAATTTTAAAATATTAACTTTACCATCAGTTATAGTACACTTGTATATACTGTATAGTATTTGCTGATAATTTATAATACAATTATATTGCTTATTGTGCACAACAGAGTGATAGACCCTCTGGTCTTCTCGTTTGGATAAATAATATAAAAATGGTTGCAAATTATATTATGGATGTTTGAGAGAGACTTTTAATGCAATGTGTTATACATTTATGTTATATAAAGTAATGTTAGTTTAAAACATAATAACACAGTAAATGACGACAAATCTATTTTAGTATTAAAAATATTATACATGTTATGTATATATTTTGATGACATTAAATAATAAAAGCACAAAATTGTGATTTTATTAAACAAATGTTTTATTTATAACAGTACTGTATATGCGCTCAATATTTTTGTAAATTAACTTTCAGTAAAGATATTAAATATATTTAATTTAAATAATTTTAGTTATTTGTTGAGCAAAAAATATTAATGGTCTAAATTGGTGTGAATTTTCTGATTTATTGATTTTGCGGTTATTTTTATTAATATAATAATCATTATCACAATTGCATTAAATACTTGAACGCATACCAGAAGAAAAAATAGATATAGTTATGGCTTGAGATCTCTTTTATGGACATAACTTAACAACAAAATAAAGTTGCGAACAATGAATGCATTGCAATAAAAACAGATTATAACAGCATTTTATGTGGTAAACAGTGTCTCGTATTAACTCAAAATGTGATAAAAGCTCGTAATCAATAAATAAGCGAAAATATAATAAAATGAAAATATTTGTCGCAATATTTCATTTACTCTCTTCGCAGCTCTCTCTCTCTCTCTCTCTCCATCGTTTCGGCCGAAAATATAAAATTAAAAACATTTTACTCTCTCTCTCTCTCTCTCTCTCTCTCTCTCTCTCTCTGTTTCTTTCTCATCTCCTTATCTATTAATAATTCCGTTTATTTCATTAAAGTTTTATAAAATATAAAAAATCGATTCAAAAGGAAATATATTACAGAAGAGAAGAGGATATATAGAAAGAATAGATAGAAGTAATGGTTGTTTAGTAGATATAAACGACGGTCACAAATGTCATTGTCGTTGAGTCTAATGTTTTGTTGACCCCAACCATAAGAGATGACATTTTCGTTGACTCCACACTAAACGACATTTTTTTGCACGACTTTTTTGGACCTAAAATGTAATATAATTTTTCTCGTATTGCAATATATTGCAAAAAATCACAAAAAAAAAGTGCAAAGAATATTAAATAACATGTGATGCAAAAGAAAATATGAGTTTTGCATATTATAATTGATGCAAAAGTTTGCAACTCATACGGATTTGCGCTTATAATTAAAGCTTAACCTCGATATGAAAAATGAAGTTTACTCCACAAACAGATAGTGTTGAGTAAATTTGTCGATTTTCCCGAAATTTAGTGGAAATTTGCGATAAATCTCTCTCAACAAGAATTACACAGCAATGTATGGCACAAATAGAGGGCAATCGGAAACTTTCGCACATAAATTTCTATTGTTGTCAACCATAACAATAAGGAATCGTATGAAATGTAAAACCAAAATTATGAAAATATATTCACAATCGATCTTAATATTTGTAATACATGTTTGTGTCATATATTATGACTTACTTCTGGTATATGTTTATAAATAAGAGTCAATAAATTGATACGAAAAAAATGATATAAATAAATAAATCTCGGACTCGGACTGAGAGAGCCGTAGGAATAACAGCTACTAATTCATGAAATCTCTTGAGTTTTGCTGACGTTTTGGATCTCCTTTTTTTCAAACAATGAATTCCTTTCGTAACGCCGATAGGAAACGACTTTATTGTCTGTTCAACAGAAAAAGGTTGTATTGATTTCTGTAATTATAATACTTTCTCTAATTCTGCGATTATTTTACTCACAATTTTCCACATATTGTTATGAAGTTTCGGTCCATTACTCCGACAGCTATTATTTGTTTGGGCTATGAATAGAGAAAGAGAGAGTCGCTGTTCGAGTCATGAATTGATTAATTATGGCATGAATTACATTATATGCCATTTCAATGCTATCTCTTTGCCAGCAAATGATACAATAATTATATTTATGTTCAACTATTATATAACTATGTATATTATGTTGTCTTCAAAATGCAAATTATTATTTATATTACCCGTAATTGGACTCAACTCTAAAGTTAATTAATATCCGGAAAATATTTGGTGACATTCGTTGGGTTCGAGAGTTGGGTACAGTTTTGCGAAATACAGGACAACATTCAATTGGAATTCAATGTGTAATTTGTGTGCAAATTATTTATATTTGATTCCCATTTGACTTATTGAGCGCAATGTCTGCGGCTTTTTTTGCTGCAATCAAAGATAATTCAATTGTATTACGGGAACGACATTACGATATATACATTATATTTTGGGCCCAAATATCCGTCAAATACAGTGGTTTGGCAGTTGTTTCGCGACATAAGTTCAGAGCGTTATATAATGGGAAAGGGAGGAGAATTACTGTTCACATCTATTCCTATGAAATGGTTGTCAATTGTGTTGTGAATGCATTTACAACCGACTAGTGATTCACACATTCTTGTCGCTCAAAATCAATTTGTTTAACCAATTCTTCAATTCATTTCATTTCTATAGTTGTTATGCATTTTGACGAAGAATTTTATTTATTTCATAATAAAGTATAAAAATTTCTAAGAATAACTCCACAAGTTTTATGCATTTTTTATTCATAATTTTTTCATGAAATTAATATTATTATTAATAAATCTCTTGAAAAACCACAGTCTGAGTGAATAAAGATGGGTTCAGACAAATCAGACATTGACTCCTAGAGTGAAGAATACAACTCAAGATTGAAGAGGATTTCGTGAAAGAGAGAAGAAGATGAGAGAGAGAGAGAGAGAGAGAGAGATGTGAATAAGAATAAGAAGAGTGACGAAGAATAGTATGAGAATAAAGACAGACACGAGAAGCGAAAACATGGAAGGTTTGGCTAAATTAGTGACTAAACCCATAGTGACTACAATACAACTACAATACAGTAACGTTAAAAGCGTTGAGAAAAGCGTTGAGGTGTTGTTTGTAACGATCAAAATAAGTACTTAACCAGTGTTTAGGTCTACGCCCAACTAATTTCAACGGCACAGGGCTTACAAACTGATGAGTTTTTAATTAGTGGTAACTCTTTTTGGCTCTTCTTATGCCATAACTAAACTCCTCTGACAGACAGCTGTGCAGCCGTTGAGCCAATTATTATCGATTCGACAATTATTAAAATTAATGATAATTACGCTCCGATTGTGTCACTCACCGATTGGGATGCGCTCCGGCACTGAATGCAAGTCAGCGCTGTAACCATTGATTGCCATTAATTGCCATAAAATGATCACTATTTCAGCCATCAGTCTATGACTTCGATGGCGAAGCTTCACATCCGCACCCATTTTCAGGCTTTCAATTCTTCACAATTTTATACTTATATATACTGTTGGAGAATATTCTTCGCGTTAGTCCATCACTAAACGATTACCAGAGAATCGTCTTATTGGCAACAAATGCCGGCAACAAATATAAAGTCGAGTATTGACTGTAATATCAATGCATTTGAATGCAAACATAAAATGCAATTCTCGTGTCTCGCAGATTGTGTGGACTACGATGTGATGCACTTCTGCTTTAATTTGGATATAGTTTTGTTGCCGTTCTTACAATGCATTGCATATTGCATTCACTTTACTATAGCTCTCCACTCGCTATACGCTATACTATCAAAGGTCTAGTGATTTGGCGTACATTACGTCACCAGAAATATCGATTTTTGCCCATAATATCTCTCTCCCCCTCTCCCTTCCCTACACTCCCATCTCTCTCTCTCTCTCTCTCTCTCTGCTCTAAAACAACTGCTCACAAATGTTTGTCAATAGTTTGCTCGGGGGAGTCATGTCTCTCTCCATACCATTCATACTTTGCTCTCTCTCTCTCTCTCTCTCTCTCTCTCTCTCTCCCTAGTGTTGCATGAATTTTATGTTAGATCTATAGATACATAACAGATATAACACCACACATACTGTGGATACAGCGAAGTTAGGGCCGCCACCAGAGCCGAGCGCTTAATACCCAGTTGAGGGCCCAGTAGTAAGACATACGGCTGACCTCTGGCTGACCCTATGATGGCTTATTCGTCGGTAGCGTTCATCGCTCTGACAGCCAATACATAATATCATAAGTATTTTGTGTGCATTTTCAGTGTCTGCACACAAAACACTGCAATTTGAGCCCAATTTGGAGCTAAATTTTGGGCACAATTTTGCGAAGAGACCACAAGAGTGGATTCAAAGGGATTACTAATCATTATATTGTGTTGAATGCAATTATTTATCATATTTTTGCATAATTGAGAGCATTTCAAAAACATTGACTCTCTCTCTCTCTCTCTCTCTATTCTCGTATATTCTTTACTATTCTCTGCTATTCTTTGCTATTATTGTGAATATTTGAATAGGAATTTCTGCGGTTTATTATATCTTATACATTCAACACTGACTTGCGATGTGTGTAACGAAATGAATTTATTTGTTGAATAAATATTGGATATTTTAAATCATTATTCGGAAACCCCGTTATTCAACATATTTTTTGTACAGATTGTATTCCCAGATATCGTTTTATTGATACTTACGATACCGCATACAAACACATATAACTTGCTGTACTGTTTGACGGTAACAAAATCAATGCATTTGCAAAGTCAGTGTTTAATTTATATTTAAGACACCGCTTCGGCTAAACTGGAGGAATAGCCACTCGAGCGCACTCTCTCCTAATCACTTGTGTCAACACTAACCCTAAACCACATTTCGGCTCCACTTTTATTGAACATTATTTCCTTTTTTCATTTTCCCAATAATAACCGAATTGTAATATTTATTCCAAAAGCAATTCATCGCTTAATGTTGAGTGTATTTTAATGAATATTATTTTTCTATATATTAAGCATTCAATGACTGAATCAAACAGAAAATATACTCAAAGGGCATTTTAATTAGACATACAATACAGTGTAAAGTACAATATATTATATTAAAGTGAAATATTAGGGAATTTTTTGTTTTGAATTGTTGAGCGAAAAGAGAGAGAAAATATATCTAATATTAATATTATTCCTAAGGATAGACGGAATGGAGAGGAAAATGATCCCAAAATTTTGCATTTTATTTATGATGTGCGCAAAGAATATATTACTATTATATGCAGTCGTTATTGAAATGACTGCTTGAATACATGCAAACATTACAGCGTTTTGAATGCATTAGCAATGAATGCAATTCTTTATTTGCGACAAAAATATTATGTCTCTCGTAATCGTTGCTCACATTTGCAGACATTTACAATGTCTCCGACGTCTAGTTTTATACCATTCATACCATTAATAAATATATGGACAAAATCTGTATAATTAGATGAAGTGACCAAAAGATTTAGTCAATTGATTGGCCGGCCGTCGTGTGTGTGTATTTACTGCAAACAATGTACAGTCTGTCTATAACTAGAGCTCCAATTCATAGTATTATTTGATTTATTGTATTTTTTGTATGCCTTTCTCAATGCACTCAATGACTGAGCCCTACAATCACATCAATAAACACATCCGAAGCCGACGTTAAGCTTCAATTGGCATTAGCTTTGACTCTAAAGAAATCCGTGAAAACATAAGTTAATGTTTAAATGCAGACATTCTGTGGATATAATGCCTTGACTTTCACTCTCCAAACGAAGTCTATTCTCTGAAACACTTTTCGCTCATTAAATGTTAATTTTATTTTCCTTTATTCGCTTGTCTTATATATAAAATACAAACAATACTTCTTATAGCGAAACGATTGGAGGTCTTATACGATATATTGATAGAAAAATAGGTATTTATTTAATGTACACAACTATTGATTCCTATAAATTTCTATTAGAGCTCAGTATAAGTATAAATAAATCTAAATTTGCAAACATTGCAAATGACAAGCGATTCAATTATTGCAAAAAATTGAATTTCACTCGTGTTAAACACATTTTCATTTAATACTTATCCAATATTTATAAACCAATACTCCGTACTAAACAATATATCGTTATATTTATATCTCGTACACATATGAGAGACTGGAGGAGAGACGGGTCTAACAAGTAAGCCTTACAGCATATTCAATACCATTTTTCATCTTCAATATAACGGACCCTTATTTAACATGAGAGGGCTTTTCAGTTCATATAGTCGACTGCACTACTCTCTTATATCGACCAACAGATCCCAGAGTAACACATATTGATTGCATTCACTTGTTTCCCATCAGCCACTGGAGAGTGGTCTTGAAAATCCTGGTCAACATTATTGGCAACTTATCATTACATTGCAGTCCTAACAAAATATATACCAAACAATCACGAAAAATATTAATAAGTCTTTTTTGAAGTTTAGCTTTTTTTGACATTTAATTGCTGTGTAAATGGTATACAACAACAATATAAAATATATTTTATGCATTATTTAGTAGCCCTCGGAAACAAATATTGAATATTTAGACAAAACTATATGACATGTATTGTAAATGCATCGATGTTTGCATGCGTTATGTAATTAAATAATTATTAGTTCCCAAAACCAATGGTTAAATCTCTCTCTAGTGTTTTGTTGGCATAAGTTTTGGTTCAATGCGTTCATTGAGTTTAGAATTTATTTTTTGTCAAAATAACTTTTTTGGTAATAAATTACTTTTTTAAGCCCAAAATTAACGAACACTTAATGAATTAGTTAAACATTAGGGGATTCTTCCGTCAAAAAATTTATGATCTGTTACTCCGTTGATGGCAGAAGTGATGGCAGAAATGGGTAGTGAGTGAGTGAATGGTTATGTGTGTGTAAAAAGTTGTTATCTAAAACAAAATCCCATTAGGATTTGGACTCTAAGTGTGTATATCTGTATGTGTTGTGTGTCGGGTCTGTCGATAGCCTCGATTACAACTCCCCTAATGGCCATTCATGTGGTCGTCCTTTTATGGATGGCATCACCTGATGGTACCGTTAGAATGAATGAGAGACCCAACCATAGCAACAACAATAGATAGTGGGGACAGACATACAAAACAGAGTCGACAATCAATTCTCATCTAATAATGGGCTTCTTTTGGTTGTATCAATAATATGGATGAAAACATTGAATATATTTTTATGAATAAAATTTTACAAATAAAGAGAATTGTTGAGAGAATCCTATTTTTATCACTAAAAGCTATTTTTATATCAGAAAAAGCATACATTTTAATGATTGATAAATTCTATTCAAAAATATTCAACCAAACATTGTATACACCGTTAGGCTATTGTAATATATTTTTATTTTTAGCATTCAATGTGTGATATAATATAACAGTTGTGTTTATGTGATGTTTAGGCGCACTCTTCGATCACAAGCACCAGAATCTGCAGACAATCTTCAAACAAGCCATACATCAGCACAACTCAAACGCATCGTTGAAGTTCATTGTGGAGACGGCACAGGAATTTGTTGATCATAACGACCCGACGCGTGTTGTCCGACAGTGTATGCCATACATTGCCATTACATCACAAATGCATCACTTGTTTAGTGGCTATTGAGTGGAGAGAATACATGAATGAATGAATACATGAGGAGAAGGGACGGGAGGAGAGGGAAGAGTGAGAGAGGCATTACAGCCAAGACGTATGCGTGAGACAGCGGAGAGAGAGAGAGAGAGTTAACCAATGGTTTTGGGAACTAATAATTATTTAATTACATAACATATTGAGTGGAGAGAATACATGAATGAATGAATACATGAGGAGAAGGGACGGGAGGAGAGGGAATAGATATGTGTTGAGTGTGTTTATGAATGAGAGATGGGATGAATGCTGAGAGCAGTTATATTATATTGAGTGGTAGAGAGACAGCTGTCAGAAAGACATCACTTTCTGGATGGCTATCGATATTATGAATCACCGGCTTTTGCATAGTTTACTAATAATTTGCATATCTTTTCAGTGCAATGCCTTCATTTCAATCGAGGCATATATGCCTTTCTCGCACCACATTTCGAGGCCTATGCTTACAAGTCTGCCCTTTCCTTCGCTAATACTTATCGGGTATTAAACACATTATGCATAATATTATACACTATTATTACATCGCTTTGAAATTGAATCCAATAATTGAAAAGCTTTTAGAGAGAATTGTTAGTCAATTCTCATCACATAAACACAGGCTTACAGATAGTGTCGACAACTGGTATATAATTTGGCCCTTTGTTTACGAATTAATAATTCAAAAGCATTAGCAGTGCTATTGTTGTGCAGAAATTGATTAAAATGTATACAATTGGAGATTAAAGGAAGGGATGCCAGCGATTGTATGGTAGGAAACATCGGACTTAAAACACATTAAATTTTCATAACAACCTAAACACCAAAAAAAATTAATTTTAACTTTTATTCAACATAATTAGCGTTAGGTTTTTGGCATCAAATATATTAAGTATGGGTCGGAGAGACATTAAATTAATATATTTATACGTCAAACAATAGATCACAATGTTTTTTATATGGCATAAAATAAATTATCAAATATTATTCTGTATCTAATGTGCAGATGTTTTCGCTTAATATTTGTTGAGTGAAAAGCGAATGAAAAGGAAAGAAATTAAATCAATGAAAGAGTGAGAAGTCGTACGAAAAAAGTATAAAACTTTATGTATGAAAAGGAAAAAACTCAAAAAGAAATTAGTATTTTTACAGTGAGTTAACAAATCATATGTAAAGTACTATTGAATTATGAGTCGAGACCTAAACACGAGAGAAATGCCTTCGGAGGAAAAATTCGGCTTCAATTCACTCTTCATTTCATTAATTTTGGCCCACATTTGCTGTACTGACGGAAAGGGAGAGTCGTATTGAAGAGGGAATGAGAGGGAAAGATGAGAAAGAGTGGATTCAAAGGGATTACTAATCATTATATTGTGTTGAATGCAATTATTTATCATATTTTTGCATAATTGAGAGCATTTCAAAAACATTGACTCTCTCTCTCTCTCTCTCTCTCTCTCTCTCTCTCTTCCTCTCCCTTCATCTCCATATCTAATCATTTAAATCTGCATTCATTGACTATTAAGTACTTTTTTGTCAAATTATTCGCTTAAATATTCGTAAACAAGAGGCCATAACTTCTGGAAAAGCAGTTTATGGCAATAAAGTTGTAGTTTTTATTCCCATTGATTTTAATTTATTATATTTTCTTCCCGGGGTTTATGTTAGAAATAATATAACATTTTGAGAGATAAATGTTAAAAGAAAGTGGAATTAGTGTCAGTTTTTGTCTATTGTTAAGTAAGACTAATATTAGATTAAATACAATAAATTAGATTACAGTGAAAAACAGTAGTGTGTTTTGAATTAGATAATAATTTGTCAATTATATATGCTTTTGGACGTATAGGTGCCTCTTGTGGGCAGTTCTCCCCTCTTTCCTCATCACGAAAAGACTCATTTCAGTCATACCAGGGATGAGACGAAAGAAAAGCTCGAGTTTTATGGCATTAACTTAGAGCCAAACCATTGGCCGGCAATAATAAGTGTACTTAAATGGTATCATTGGATCAAATTAATCTATATCTATGACTCTGATTACGGCGAGTAATGACTAAATCATTAATATGTCTGTAATGCTAATCAATATATTGTGTGTATTCGTCAAAAATGCAGGCATTTTTGAATTACAAGAATTGTTAAAACACTCGCATAGAAGCGATCATAGGATTCAGCTGTCAATCGTTAGGCGCATCTCTAACGCCGCCGAAGGCTATAATCTGCTTAAGACAGTGGACAGGGAGGACAGGGATGTCATGAAATATGTTGTGCTTAACTGTAGACTTCATATTTCCAAAGCATTGATCGCGTATCACATTCAGGACACGGCTATGGAAAGGCACACATTTCACTACTTATTGACTAATTTGGTAAGTATTTCATTGCATTTCCATTTCATTTGACACTCAATTAGATATAAAACAAATTAATCTCAAGAGAATTCAATGGTTAGACGGTTTAAAACTATGTGTCGTTTATTAAAGTGAAAGAATTTTATCTGAAAATTCTGACATTTATCCATACATTTGACACAAACATTGAGTTAAAAGCAATTTTTGCATTACATTGACATTTAGTTTTGCGCTTCAGTTAAGCTCTTTTTCACCCAAATTTTAATTTTAATTAAATTTTTTATTTGTCTATTAAAATAGAGTGTAAACTAAAATAAATTAAATATCAGTAAATGTTTGACGTGTTTATACAGAAAACAATTTGAGATAAATATACATTTATAGCATATATTTATAGCATGTAAGTTGGCCTAAAGCACGACATGATGTACTCTAGCGTATAATGAATTAGATTATAATGAGTGATATATATTGAATGTGTGGGACGTATAGGTGTTGAGCGACTCGTGGTCTAAAGAAGTTCCGGCGGCTTTCAATGCCGTCAATATAACGAGTTTCGCATTGCCTTCAGATCGCAATGAATTGCGAAAATTGATTCAAATGAAGACGTCGTCAGCGAATGCGGTGATAGAGGAAGAGAAGACACCGACAGTGAGTGAAATTGCATGACTTTAATGGCACCGTTAGGGCTGAAGAGCCACTGAAAAAAGCACGACAACTGATGCACTGCTTAGAGCGCAAAATGCTGTTAAGACTAGACTTTTGACATTTTATTATTATTGTTATGTTTGGATGAATAGCTGGAAGAGAGTCTCGCATTGGACAGCACTCGGGTTTTGTTACAGGCATTCAATCTGATAATACAATCGCAGATAAATATAACGAAAGCGTTGGAAACAGAATCAGTCGTTTCGACTGTCAATTTCACTCGCAAAGTGATCGATCCGACCTGTCCTACACTCAAGCCATTTAAATTTGGCGAAATCATTGCCAGCCATTTGAAAATTGTTAGTATACTGTCTCTCACTCTCACTCTCTTACTCTTTCCTCTTACTGTCAAATCATTTTCCACGCAATGAATGGCCATTTCTTCCAAGAATTTTTTTGCAAACATTTACTCAGAATAAAAGTTATAACAGAATAAGAATTTCTATTTATAGACTTCGATGAATGGCATAACCGGTAATATAGAGTTCCACAGCACAGGACTCAGAAAGAATTACACGATTGAAGTCTTTGAGATCACTAATAACGGCAACTTTGAAAAGGTATTCATCAAACAATTGATGACATTTTTATACAAAGATATAGTGATGTATCTCTTCTTGTCTTAATTTAAAGCACTCTTTCAATCCATTCAATAATATTTTACTTTTCAAATATTTGGATTAATTTCTAAATTTAGTTTTTTTAAATTTTGATATAAAGTTAAAGAATATACAAAGGAATGCAAATATTGATTATTCTATACATTAATACAAATAACGTTTAAATAGATGAAATATTTTATACATTTCAGTTATTTACTATTCTTTAACCGCAAAGAATCGTTTTCAAAATTCTTATCATTTGTTGACATAGAAAATACAAGTGATATAATAATTGTTTGTTTTAAGACTTTTCGGATATACTTTACAATATATTGTCGTTTTAAAGAAAATGGTTTTATTCTCTCACTAAATATATTGCTAAATGGCTTTACAGATAGCCTTATGGTCTGATATGTCTGGTCTGAATGTACTGCAACCCAATAGGCATAGAATAAATGATGGGTCGATCCCTTCTAACCAGAACCTCGTCTATACCATTACATCTATTTTGGTGAGTCCTTATCATACCATTAAATATCATTATTCATCACATCATTCAATCAAATAATCATTCATTTCTTTTATCATATATTTTCTTCTAATATAAGTAAAAGAAAAGGCACTAAAACTTTTGTCATTTCATTTGAAGCGTTTAATTCATTTTTTATTGGGGTTTAACTCTTTGCGCGCAAATTATAATAATTTTATTTAAATTAATGACAAAAATATGCCGTAATTTATATTATTAAATCAGTGGTCGCATTGAAATGTGTGATATTTTAGCGACAAATTGATTATCTATATTACGATCGTCTCATAGGAGGAACCCTTTCTTATGCTTAAGAAAGACAACTCTCTTTCGGGAAACGATCGGTTCGAGGGCTTCGCCGCCGATCTGATGGCATCGATCGCCGATACGCTTGAATTGCAATACAAAATACAATTAGTTAACGATTCAAAGTATGGTGTGTTTGATGGGAAGTCCAGTTGGAGCGGAATGATTGGCCAACTCATACGACACGAAGTCCATATGGTTTGCACTATCAGTCAATTGACGCAAACAATTAAGCGAACAATTAATGTTGACATTTCATATGATTCGTACGGACAGGCGATCGCACCGTTGACTATAACTAACGAAAGGGCTTCAGTCGTTGACTTCAGTCATCCGTTTATGACAAGCGATATAACAATGATGTTTAAAAAGCCGAGTTCTGGACCGCAGGATATGTTCCCATTTGTGAGGCCATTGAGTAAAGAAGTTTGGGCTGCGATAGTGTTGGCTGTGTTTGTGGTGACCGTAATTTTCTATGTGGTCTCCAAGTTATCGCACGACAGAAATGTTACCGAAACCAATCAAAGCGAAGGCATCTCCTTGTGCTCGAGTCTGTCCTATTCGGTCGGTGTACTCGTCTATCAGGTGTCCGGCATTTATCCGCATTCAGTGTCCAGTCGTATCGTATCATCCGTTTGGTGGCTCTTTGTCTTCATTGTCGTCACTTCCTATTTGTCTAATTTGACCGCAAATTCAGTCTTAACTAAAATGAAGTTCACTTTATATCATATTACGGGAAAATATGAGACTATAAGCGATGGTTTTCTTTATTGTAAGCCAACAATTGGATGTGATTTCATTTAATTGACGCTTACATTAATGTATAATATATTTTAATGATATTTTAGACGACCAAATGCCGGTTCCCATCAGTTCTTTTGATGATTTGGCGAAACAGAATGTCATTAAATATGGTTTGTTGAGGAACTCATCCACTCAGACGTTCTTCAAAGTAATAATTAGTTGTCATATAATACAGATTGTCTAAAATGTTTATAATATTGTTTTGGTTTTATATTGTGTCGAAGGAGTCTCAGAATCCAGCGGTGAGTCGGATGTGGGCAACGATTGAGGCCAGAGATGACCTTCTGGTCGACACTTATAGCGAAGGAGTTAAGAAAGTGCGAGAATCTGATGGACAGTATGTCTTCATAATGGAATCGCCGGCCAATGATTATCTCAATGACCGCCAGCCCTGTAATACATACAAAGTGGGCAAACATCTGAATATTGTTGAATATGGTATAGCATTACCCCGTGGATCACCTCTCAGGTATACTCTTGGCTTGAATAAACTTACATTTTGCCTATTTGGAAATTTTAATATTATTATTGCTATGTCCATTTGTAGGGATAAAGTGAACTTGGCCATATTGATGCTTAAAGATAAAGGAGTTATAACTATGTTGAAAGATCGGTGGTGGAGAGACAGATCTCAATGCAAATACCTTGATGTTAAAGTAAATAATGTTGTTTTAAAAACATTATGCATTTTCATTCAAATATTTTATTTATTTTTATGACAGGAATTATCACAAAACAACATCACTTTTTATCACATTCTCGTTGGACTCATTGTCTTATGTTTTGGACTTATTTTAGCGTTTTTTGTCTCAATTATTGAACATTTTTGTAACAAAAAAGTTTCATATAATACAAGACAATCCA